>JAZHYW010000424.1:0-14405 GCA_037355805.1 Ixodes ricinus
GTCTGGACATTTACACTCACCAAGTAAACATTTTCAGCTGTGATCTGAGATTGTGTTGTGTTGATCCAACTCTTATCTATTTGTTTTTTGTTTCTGCCGTTTCTGGCCTTTTTAGTATAAGTTGCACCAGCTCGCTTGCGCGTCAATTCTAATTTTAAGTGAGACAAGTTTATAAATTAGGGTGACACTATAGTTTTGGAATCCTATATGCTACTTTTTATTGCCATTTGGTGTGCCACGTACGAATTTTAAAATATATCCTTTCATAGAAATATTCAATTAGTGAATCGAATGGCGATTGGGGACGAATTTACTACGATTGGAAGAACGAATTAGCAAATCACACGGCAATTAGGAAATTTTAGCCATTCTTGGTTTCCGGTTGGTCGCGTTCAGTAGCGGCTCCCCTCAGCTCCGCACGGAGCAGCTCGAGCTCAGAATTCACGGAGTCCTCTTCTGACCGGCAAAAAAGTGCGGCGCCCAGACGACTTGATGTATTTGTATACACCCTTAACTCGGCCGCGATCGGCGATAGAGGTTTTGTTAGCCGACGTAAGCCTCAGCGGACGTCTCATATTTCGATACTCTGATTTAGCTACAGAAACAAAAAATCATCGAGATCATGTTCACTATGTTCACCACTGACAAGATAGTCGGTAATCGACGAGTTTTCGTGCAACGCCGATCAAAACAAGGCACCAGATCAACGTTTAGCTCGCTTCCTTTGACGACTGCCAACAGGAAAGATCTGGCTTGTCGCGTTCCGTCAACGTCACTCCGAATATTGTTTGTGCACCGCGCACCATCCTGTTGTAGCAATCTTTTTTATTGTGCCCATGTGATTTCTTATTTATGTTCTTACTGGTGTTTGATCATAATTCGGGCATTGAAATAGTTTTTGCTGCCGACCCTACCATTCTTTGACCCTCTCGCAGCAAAGGAATATTATGCTGGCATTACACACGAAATAAGAATGTAGACACTCCGTCCCATATCTCAAATTACATCACAATGTGTTTACACAACTGTAGTGCAGAGGTACGATGAGCAGGGTCTGAGAAAATATTAGTTTCAGTATTTTCAAAAGACTGACGAAACAAACAAAAAAAGAAAGAACCGCCAATCGGCAGCGCGTGCAAGCAGATGCAGTGGTGACATGAAGCGCCAGGAGTGTCTTTCGTACGGCCGGCATCCAGGGCGCGCTCAGATGTATACTGTTGCGCTCACGAACTCGCTGAGACGTTGACGCAGTGTCGAAGGTGTACTCTTTTTTACTCGTAGGATTGCAACGCTGGGGAATGCAGGCGTGTGATTTCAGAAAGCGCTTCCTACCATTTCTACGCGCGAGTGTTCCTGCAACCCAAGCATTGTATACAGTTACGTCCTCGCGCCCGTGCCTTTGCCAGCCCTGTACACAATTTATGCAACATCGAAAAAGCATAGTTCAAAATTGGCGGTCCCACTTTTCCATACCGCTTCAAAGCCCCATCTCGCTCAGATCACTTGGCAGCCGGACAAGTTGGGGCAGGGGGCCTTCAGTTGGGGATTATCCGGTACATTGTCCCCTGAACAATGAACGTACGCGCGACGCGCCAGAGGGTGAACACGTGAAAGGAGGGGCGTAAGAGCGGAGAAGGAAACTCAAGTTCGCAAGCGACGGGAAAAAGGGTTTCGAAATTGGCACGCAGGTTCTGCAGCATTTGCTCACACGGACAGCCAACGCCGCCCTGGTGGTTAAACTAATGTCTTGTTCAAGATTGCCGCCGTGGTACCGCATCCTTAAGCATAAACTGCCCAAGTAGCACAGCACATCGGGTTAAGGCCGGGGCAGTCCCGGCCTGCCGCTATGATCTCTTCGGTACAGGACCGCGAACTCCCCACGGGGTGAAAATAGAGCGTCCAAAATGCCATAATTCCGCCCGTACCTCTAACTCTCCGAGGTCCCGGCATTGGGATGCCAATACCATGTCCTGGCGTGAGCAAGCTGGTGTCCCGTCAAGTTCCCGGGGACTGCGGAAAGTTTCCTGGGACGTCGATGAGTTACCGTAACCGGCCGAATTCTCGTATTTGAGACCGGCCATTTTCGCCCTTTGGGACGTTGGCGTGCTATGCCGAGAGCGGTTTCACGAGAAGTTACTGTCAGAGGCCGGATTCTCGCCTGTGCTACGTGAGCGGATACATAGTTTATAAAACAGCCGTGATACTCCTATTTGTCACCCTATAGAATAGAGAAGGGAACATGCAGAATTGTTACCTGTGAGGTAGTTTATTTTCGATTTCTCTGGAGCTACTGCTCTGTGCATTAGCAGGTTGGAGCACAGCAGGCTTGATGAAAGTGGCTGTGTATCTCCAGGAAGGGGAGTTTTAATCAGTCTCTTCGCCCGTGCGATCCAGACAAAGAACAGCCTAGTTTCTCAACCAGGTTCACGGCGCACTTCAGTAGGCAAGTTCTTAATTGCAGCCTCTGCAAAAGAATCGTCGGACGACAAAAATCTGTTCAGACTACAGGGCAAATCAATATCTCGGATATCAGTTGTACACAAGCCACCGGTCGCTTATTGTGCAGAAAACACTCATACCAAGTGATTCTTAAAGTCCCTGACAGAGGGTCAGTAGTGTTATTTCGTATGCCCTCCTCTCAACTCCTCTGTCTCTGCTTCAATCACAAAATTGCCATTATCCAATCACATCAAAGCATGCAAAGTCTAGAACTATGGGTGAAATGATCATACATTTGTGTGAGTGGCTTGCAATGTTAGTGAAGGATAAATTTGTACCAAATAAAGCAAATATGAAAACAATCACAGCCTGAAGCCTATCTCTGAAACCTTTTTTGATGTGGTGAGCGCATTCTAATAGTCAAGCTGCGGAACGCCTGATAATCTTATCATTATTTTGGCATGCAGTGCTGCGTGTTCGAATACACTTCAGAACTAACTACTCTTTATCTATTTTTTAGTTTTGTGACATATTCAGAGTACTATATTGTCATTTAAACAGTACACTGTGTAAGCAAATACCTGTTTATCACTTGGGCCCATGTATGCTAACACCTTCGTCACTCTGTATTGCCGTCGAGTTGCCCCATCATGAGTAAAACATTCATGTCATCAAAATCACGTCATCTAGTATTCTTATAGATATTATGCACCAGCTTTTATTTTTCATTTTCAAGCGCTGATCATTTTTTTAAGAAGGGGTTGATCTGTTCAGGATTTCCCATAGACCCCCCTAGTTTTCCTGACACCCCCTTGAATCTAAAAAGAAAAAAAAAAAGTAAATTCATTTTTAGATTAAGTAGAAAACACCACTGTCAGGTGTATATAGAGAAAGGGAAACATACATTACGGTATGAGCATTTGGTTAATAGACGTCTGTAATTTAGCTAGTTGACTAAGAAAACAGTTTTATATTTTATCTAGCCTCACCTCGCATCGCCACCCCCGAGCCATTGGGACACCCTTGGTTAGAATCCTGGAAACCTCTGATCTGTTTGTCTTGCATGTGTTCTTGCACTTCTCTCCCATGTCAGTAAACACACTTAAAGTTTTTATTGCATTTTTAAATGGTAGTACCGTGGTTTGACGAGCTGCCCATGAACTGCAAAAGTTACCTCATTTTTATAGCTGGGTGTCAATAAACAAATAAAATGAGTTATTTCTTTTTTCTCCCATAATTAAAACAAGTGATAGGCTCTACAATATAATGCTCCTCAATCTATCCACGTTTTATTGGAGAGGAAAATGGCAAAAGTGACAGCAAATGAAAGTCATTTATTTGCCAGGAGAAAAATGAGACACTTGAAACTTGGTAATCCAAAACACGCCGGGAGATGTTATTGTACTCAAAAAAATGTGACAAAAAGAGATTAAAAAATGAGTTCTATGCTAGCATTGGAACCCGTTTGAATAATGCGTTAGATAAACCACTTGACTCGTGAAGAAGTCACTTATCTGTAGTCATGCACTACTCGGTGTCGTGTTGTTGTAAAGCTAAGGACACACTTTTTCCTTTTTTCTATTTGCAAAAGCTTTTTTTTTAATTTTACGTTTATCTTCTGCCTATCCAATTCCAGTCTGATCAATCGTTATTCGCGACAATACTAAATGATTTACGAAACGATCTCTCTATTTCACTATTGTTTGCCTGCATCCGATTGGCCATGAGTAAAGTGATGAATAATAGAGTTCATTGCTGCATTACATATTTCAATCATAAAGCAAGCCGTTGGCCTACGTTTTCGTTGTTAGTCCCTGCAGTGTATAGGATAACAAAACGTGGGAAAGTGTTCCTAAATTCCGTCTGTAGCAGCGAAAAATGGCACCTACATTCCACGGAGCAAAATTGGACCTAAATTACCATTGGCTGCGACGTGTCATATGGCTCCATAAATAGGCGTCATCGTTGCTATGAAGCCAGCCGAACTGTTGGCTGCACGGCGTAAGGGGGATACGGGTATTCTCTGGCCTGACGTTGTGTCTAAGGTTATGCCTATCGTCACGCTTCGACGTTCTAACGTCGTCAACCGGTAGCCGCAGCTAAGGCTATGATGATGATAAGAGGACACGTGATTTCAGCATGTGCCAAGCCAGGCTTCGCACTCCCGCCGCTGCCTCACACTACGGCGAAGCAGTCACCAGCGAGCCAGGGATGTTTTCGCATTCACAACTCGGAGGAAGTGCTTAGATGCCCTCGGAATTTTTTTAAGGTGCTTAGAACCCGTAGATTGAGTCATCGCTAAATATAGATGATATCAGAATTCATGTGAGTGCGCCATTAAGTTTGCCGAATCCATATTATTTTTGCAGGAATATATTGTTTACTAAAATATTAAGGTGAGCTAGTTGATATGCTATTAGGCAAGTAGACAAGCGACAGAACAAGCACTAATTACTATAACCGTGTTTTAATAATCACAGAAGACGAGAAAGAGAAAGAGAGAAACGCTTCTTCTTCTCGTCTTCTGTGATTATTAAAAGGACAGTTAGGAGCTAGCGCTTGTTCTGTCAGGTTGTACTTGACCTTCGCGCTATTTATTTCGATAATATATTGTTTACTTAAAGTAACCTTTTATATTCTCTTTCTTCTAGAAAAACATCCTGTATACAGTGCTGCAACTCCTATTCCTCTCATATATATTAACGGTTTAATAGCACAAGTCCTGGGGAAGCATTAAGAACGAAATGAAAGCAAAAATATGTCTTATATTTTTCCTAAAATCAAAGGCAAACATTTACACGCGCATTGTCTTTTTCAGAGTTTTATTTTCTTTTTCATTCCAAATTATAGGTATACCACATCATATTTGTAAAACGTATGTAGCTTCAAGGTTCCATTTATGTTCTCTTGGGAGGAAGGTGCCATTCGGTCAGTGGCGAAGGAGTTCAAGTTCATTTTTCGGCTTCATTTGTCGAGTAGTCATAGTCGCCAATCAAGTTCATGCAGCGGCCTTCTGTGCTGTTTCCAACACGTACACATAGGCAGTCCTCACTGCACCCGCTCCACGCTCCATCTGGCCCTTTGGTACACTGAAAAGTAAGGTGAAATCAGAGACGCCGTAAATGTGAATCATATATTTTCTATTATGTATAAATTGTTATCTGAAGTAATAAATTCTGGCAATACATATCTATGTATTTGCCTTTGGCATTGAAACGGGTGAAACATGTGTCTTGTATGCTCAAGTTTAAAATAGGTTTAAAAACACAAACGAAAATATTTTAATTTTGCCACTAAAAGCTAATATTGGAAAGTAATGTTTTCTAAAGAGATTTACTTGGTTTCCTTGGTTTCAGTAGAATGAAAGACATCAATTAAAGGTGACAGAAAATCAATATATATGTACTTAAAATTTAGACTTTAAAAATGGTAAATTGTCTTTACTTAAACACTGGAAAACTCTTTTAATATCAAACTGTTCGCAATGTGATTTACGCACCATTTGCAGGCTCCACGAATATAAATATAAATTATATTACAACCCACAAATTCAAATTGTAATTGCCACTCTATATTTGCTGAACTATGTATACCGCATGAAAAATATAGACAGTGTTCATGTCGACAACATAGAAATATATCATGTAAAAAACATAAAAATTAGTACATAAATAAAATAAACAACAGGTTTGACTGAACAAGAGTAATTCAAAGATCAGCAATGTCCCCATAAAGAAAATGTTTCTTCAACTGCAAAAATACCCTCATTATCATTGTAAAAAAAAAAAACACTGCATGAAGCATTATTTCTTCATCTGCACCTCAGAGGGCTTATTGGTTCAAAGTCTTAAAATTCAATTAAACGAAATCTTAATATAATAATATTTAAACTTTTGAACGTAATGCGAAAAGTATGTTTCTTAGATTAGCATTTTTAATTCGGAGAGAAGAAAGCAAGTTATCGACACCTCAATGAAAACGTGTTCATTATATGACAATAATTAAACCTCTCTTTGCAGACTTTTCCCTAAGCGTTCCGTGCAGTGATTATGGTTTTATTGTAAGGAAGGCAACAGACATAGGCAACTCCACTTTTCAGTACTTGAATTTTGCGCCGACTTGCTTTACCATTAAAAAGACAGTACTTTTGTATTAAGGTTGATTCATAAAATATTTGCTGATAAGAGTTTTTATATTATTAAACTTAGTATCTGATGGTCCACATAATATGAAACCGCAATTTCTTAGAAGTAGATATATTTTTGAAACGTGAAACAATAATTTACGTTTTAGTTTCGATAATACTACTTTAATACTAGCTGATCAAAGTATTATTACTTTTGACAAGGTATTTGGGAGATGTTGCATCATTAAATAGATTCTTTCATGATATACAAGAAAGTTGCGGTAGTCAGTGTCAGACACACAAAGGTGTTCACAGTTTTGTTAATTAATAGGTATATTTCTTCAAACTGCGCTTCAAGTATTCCCATCTAAAATTTGCAAAACATTGTTTCAAGCTTATAACCTAAACGTACAAAGATTGCGCAGTTCCTGTGGAGTAATCGGATTGGCATGTATTGTCGCCGTCAAAAGTATACTAAAAATATAAAACATAAAATTTTGAGTTTAGCTGAAGTTTATGTATTTTAAGAGTATAATATTTAGTTATCAATTGCATCAGTTTTAAAGCTATCTTCAAACTACTCCACGGTGGAAAATATGTATTTACAATGCTCTTAAAGTAATCTTACGTTTGTCTTGCAAAATTCGGCTTCAATGGAATCCACAGAACTGCTGTGGGCACTTGGTTGTTTCGATTCAGCAGAAGTCGAATGGATACTGGAAAGATGTAATAATTTTTAATCCGTACAATATTCTGTGGTCAAGGAGCTTTAGTAGAAAACTTTTTTGATGTGTTTGAAAACCACACGGCGATATAATCAGGTCTCTAGGAACGTGAAAACAACTGAATATATCTCATTGCAACAGATAATAATGCTTCGTTTAAACAATACAATGTTGTTAAATACAGGTACAGGTGTTCCTCTTGTTCACTTTGCGAATCGTTTCCATAGAAGTTAGAGCTGAACTAATACCGTCAGATAGGTTATACGGCTAGGTGAACTAATATAAGAGACTAATAGTCCCGATAAGCCATACAATTAAACAAAAATATAAAAATAATATCTGGAAAAAAAACGTATGATGTTAAGGGGGACTCAAGTGGTTTTTGAGTTCGTGTTTTGATGATGGCAGCTGAATTTAGACGCCCTAAGTATCCCTAAAAACCAAAACGTATAGTCATACGGTGATTATTTCTTTAATAAAAATGCAATTGAAGGCCGCCAAACCTCGGATCCATCCGAAAACGAAACCACTCTCATTGGTCCTCGCACGCTTATCAAAAGGATCTCGGGCCAATGGCGTTGGACGACGTTCCGTCGCGCAGTGATCCCGAGGTAGCCGCATCGGCCGAACCTCTTTGTCATTCGAGCTTCGATCATGGCGGAGTCGGCGGAGTTCTCTACGCTCGAGGACCTGACGCCGTTAGAGGTTGAAATTCTTCGGCGGACAGCCGATCTGGGGAGGATTTCCTATGACGCCACTCCGATGTGCGATGCGGACGATAGCAGCGCTTCGGAGTCATGTTCGGGTTCCGAGGACGACGAAACGCAGACCTTTTCGGGCGTTCTTCAATTTACGGTTTGGGCAAGTCGTAACCAAACCAACGTTTGAAATCGCAGCGTTACCTCTGGTACGTGATGTCAAGCGATGTCGCCACGTTGACTTTCGCCTCGGGAGGACGGGGGAAGGCTGGTTCAGACATGTGCAACGAGCGCGTACCTACGACTGCGTCCGGAGCGACCGGAACGACCGCTCTGCGCCGCGCGTACACACACCTGCAACCGCTACAAGCAGCACAGCGGGTCGCCGCCGTCAGCTGTTTCAGCGGCCCCTCTAAAGAGGGGACGCACTGCTACTCAATGCCGTAACAGAATATAGACAGGCAGTTTTCAATAGCCTAAAGCTTTATTAATTTTTTTCTTGATAGGCTTGCAGGGTACAGTGGATGAAAAAAAGAAAATAAAAAGATGCAGTACGCCGTCTTGGACGATCACAACTCTAATACACGACATTGCAATAGTACAAATATCGCCACACGCCTTTTCTACGATTATAAAAGACAATGTAATCTTAGCAGCGATATAGCAACGTAGGAATATGATTTCGTGATCAGATAGACGTTGCGAGCGTTCAGGATTGCTAACACTAATCACTTTTCTCCGGTGATGAAAACGCGTGAAAATTCGCATCCTTTATACGGTACGCGCCAGTAATACCTTGAACTTGAGCACACGCATGGAATGCGCCCAAAAAGAAATCCGGGCGATGTTCGAGGACACAAATGCTTAGAAAGCACCACTGTAGTCGAAGTAAACAAACACGAACGGCACGGGCGTTCCAGCTGTCTTGAGAGTGCCGCCACGTCATCGCCGCACGAGTAGGTGGATCTTCCCTTTTAGTACGTGCTGGGTTATCATAGCGACACACGACGAAAATTCACAGTCAAGGATAGCGCTTTTACGCGGAACGATGAGCTTTCACCACGCCGTCCACGCCGACGATCACCACCGACGCCATGCGGATAGAAGGAGCCGGCTGGCCGCGACCGGCACGACCGGCCTGCAACGCGCGCAGATACGTGCGCTTCCGCGCATTCCGGGGGAACGGGAAATTCACCCCCGCGGAGGAAGGCAAGGAGAAAACGTAGTCCCTTGTTTGTTAAACGATAATTGCAGTATCGCGTATTCTAAACTAGAAATATTTTACGTCTTGTGAAATTATCATGCACAACATATTTAAATGAACTGAAAATTGTTTCTTTAGCGAAACTTTACAAAGGCCGCCAAAATTTTCAAACATACGATAATTCCATTGGTCCTCGCAAGTACAGAAAAGAGTCCGCACGTATTTTATTCCTGCGTGATTAATAGGCGGTTCTGCCTTCTAAAACTGAAGATACTCATTCACTGACACTTCCTTAACGCCATCGCACCAAAAAGTAGCTTCTCCAAAAACTGCTTGAGTGTCCCTTTAAGTACCAACTTGCTTAGCGTCATCGAACCCCACCAATCGCTCGCGGATTGGCAGCGAATCCGGGAAAATTGACGTCCAGAGGGGGAATTGTCTGGCCGGCAACGGAATATTCGACCACGGCAGCAATCGGTCGGAGACCGATTTTTCCCCGCCAAAGAAGTTTCGCACGCCAACGCACCCAATCGGAAGGCACGGAGGAAATGGCGTTTGCCGGCCTCATATCCCGTCCGAGTCGCCCAAATCGTCGGGATTGCCGCCGGAGTTTTCGGAGTTCCTAAGTTGTGCAAAAAGCGCCGTTTCTCGATGTTATCGTTGTGTCGGCAGAAATGCTAATCGAGAATAAATTATTCAACCCTGTTCGACAAGAGACACCCAAGATACGAAGAAATATAAAAAAATATCTGTTGAATAAAATTGGCGTGTTGCCATCATTTTCTCGTTATCTTCGTTTGCTCGTTATTTTAATAGTTCTATGTCGTACGGCCAATATAATGTTGGGCAGTATCTCAGCATTGCGTGTTATCGTTGACTGCAAGAGGAAGTCTGCGAGAGCATTTTGCTTTTCGAACGCTCAATCAAGCCAGTGGCAGTCTGCTCTGATGTCCACGAGAGACCGTAACCGCGTGAACGCGACGGGTGAAGCAAGTGTGAATGACGCCGTGTTTTTGCGCCCATTAAGTTCGGCTGGCGGCAGTAGTATTTTCCGAGTGTACGAACGCGGCCTAATTTAGTAACTTTAATAAATATCTGAAGGGCGTGTTGAAAAGCACACGGTTATGTTCACTAATCTGGAACGTGTTACGAAATGTGTAGCTATTTATGCGACTGATCGGCTATATTTTGTTCCACTTTTCCTCTATATCTCTTATTTGCCATTTAGCGTAAAGGCACCTGCAGTAACCGCATTAGTCTATCTCTCACTCCTGATTTTAAACAATTAAAAATCTAAAAACAAACACCTGTTAGCCTATGTACTGTTAGATGTGACTTCAAACTTTGGTTCTGAAAAAAGTGAGTTTCACGTATACAGACTTCGCCTTGCAGGGTTGAATACTCTTCGTGGTAAGTTGGTTAATTAGCTGGAATTCAAGACTTAACCTTTTGGGTTTAGTGGTCATGCTTTCATGGTTCTACGGGCTGCACTTACAAGTAGAGGATAAGTTTGTTTATGTCTATTGTGAAAATACACACCGTCTTTGAGTATTTCATACTATCTATTTTCGCGCTTTGGTCTCACAAATGCAAAATATGGATCTCGAAAAAGTACCGGACTCTTATCTATAATCACACGTGCAAGGGGGACGTACACATTTCAGCAGCTTCCTGATTATCTTGGTCGTGCGATGTTGATTTTAACATCCACTAAGGGACGTATCCTAGGTACTGACGAATAACGACGAAGCAACTTGTCTACGTCGCATTTTTATGAATTGTTTAAGAAATTAACTTTCTGCCACCTTTATATCTGTGCAGTAAGAATTAGGAATCAGCACCCGAAAGGTAACCGATAAATACCCCAAGTCAGTTGACAAAAGAATAATTAATTAAATTTTTTTCGGTTTAATATAAAATAGCAACATGCCCCCCCCCCCCCAAAAAAAAAGTAATCATTAATTTCATTATTCTAGTGACTTAGCTAAAGTATTGTGATGTTCCTTCATCATCTATTGTCTACCGAGTCTAATATACGCGTGGCGCATACGGCAATCGTGCGTCTTACACCATACTTTTATTTCCTTTGAATTACACTAGAACACACTTTATATGTGTTCTAACGTAATTATCGCTCTTATGAGCGTATTAACTGATTCCAATGAAAGTGATAATTACGATACAGCTTTTCTATGTCCCCAACGCTAGAAAGCAAGGGTGGCTGAACCTATACTTGTAAAAAATTGAGTTACATATGTAATTTTCTATAGAATCTCCAGTATTTTAAGTGCTACGAACACCTTGCTGGATATTTATTATTTTTTTATATCTTCCATGCACGTCGTAAGTCTATAAAAGTATAAATATGAGTGAAAGCAACTAAGCCTATTTTATTGTTCTACCGGGTGAAACAAGGAGACGGCAGGCTCTTTAAATCGACCGGAAAATTCGGTTCCTTAACCTATCGCGCTACGACTTTGTGCAGCGTTGCCCACAGATGGTGCATTTTTTTGTGTAAAATTTGCAAAGAGCGAACTTACCTGAGGAAAAGGTAAAGAAAGAAAAAGGCTTAGCTCCTATGGAAACGCAGTGACGCCACCGGTCTGCAAACAACACGGCGCCGTTTCGCACGGGAGACAAGAGATGGCGCAAGCGGTCGCGACGCCAACTGCCGCCAACGAACGAGCAGACGACGCCGAGAGCCGCCGTGTTTAGCAGACAAGGAACTGCAGTTCCTTGCTGTTACCGCGCCTGTTTTTGTTTCTGCAAATGTCGCCGCCTGCGGAACGCGAGCCGCTTTTGAGTCGAAAAGATCGTCTGCTAAAGTGCCGGCTCTCGGCGCCGTATGCTCGTTCGTTGGCGGCGTTCGTTGCGCCATCTCTTGTCTCCCGTGCGAAACGGCGCCGTGTTGTTTGAAGACCGGTGGCGTCGCTGCGTTTCCATAGGAGCTAAGCCTTTTTCTTTCTTTACTTTTTCCTCAGGTAAGTTCGCTCTTTGCAAATTTTACAAAAAAAAATGCACCATCTGGGGGCAACGCTGCACAAAATCGTAGAGCGATAGGTTAAGAAACCGAATTTTGCGGTCGATTTAAAGGGCCACTGACACCCCAAAGGTCGTATTTTTTTTATTGTCTAAAACGACGCAAGTTGTAGTCATAAACACGCAAAAAAAACCGCATCGCGAAAAAAAATTTCCCCGCGCGCGCGCGCCTTTTTATTTTTGGCGTTTAAATCTCCCGCCGCTACCTCCTTGCTTCTTTTGATCGATGACGTCAAAAATCAGGAAATTTAGAAGCTTTGTATGCGGCATTTCTATAACATTTAATAACGGCAATCGTAAAACATGTTTTTTAACGCAATTGCGAACGCACTATGGCCCCTCTTTTTGAAATGCCGAAAATCAGAGTTCGGTGAGATGTCCCTTCCTAGATTTGTGTCCTCCCTCAGAAAACTCGGCGGCGCTCGAGCAGATGGGCGAGTCGGCGAAGAAACCGGTTTTTCCCGCGCCGGCTCCCTTCTATCCCGCCAGCTCGCCTCCTCCTCGCATCGGGTCAGCGGAGGTCCGAGAAAAAGTCGAGTCGGAGGAGACCGCAAAATTTGACTGACTGCACTGGCGGGGATCGCGCGGGAACTTCAAATTCGGCATTTGGAAATTGTTTTTTAATTCACAAATACTGAATTCCCAAGTTCCGAATTTTGAGGGTAATGTCCCGGCACCGTTTTCAATCGTTTCGGATAATAAAAAAAAATATGATTTTGATGTGTCAGTGCCCCTTTAAAGATCCTGCCGTCTCCTTGTTTCACCCTGTAGATGTATCATCTGCAATTCTGGGTTACAAGTCTTCATTTTGAGGCCTACAAAATCCCATCTTTGATTAAATTTAAAGTAAGCATAAGCTATCGTTAAAAATAGTATTCCTGTATTTTTCTATATAAGACTGTTTTTATCCGTATACTTTACTTCCAGCGATTTTTGTGTGCTTATTTTACTGAGTTTGCTAATATAACTAGAATCATTGCGCACCACGTGGTATTTGTTTATAAAAATATCTCATGAAGCATACTCTGGATAAGATGGTAGTTTTGTATCACAGGGAAAATATATAAATATAATTATTCACAACATACTTCTGTTGAGTCCTAAGGTTTTAAGAAATAAACATTGATGGTTTTAATAGTAAATACCCGTAAATTTTATGACAATATTTGTGGACGGCAAATTCACCGCACTGCTCTTTAAACACAATATTGAAAACATAGATCTCATAAAAGCTTGAAAATGATTCATAGAATCAGGATGATTGCTCCATTGTGTCTTCGGTTATGACAAAAAATATGAGCGGAGCATGTCGAAACCAAACACGAGAAAGCGCAAATAGAAATATACCCATAGGTAAATTTTATGCCCCACTGACTAAAAAAGAAGTGTATTAATCCGTCCCGTGATATATCGTGCTGCAATGTATTACTGAGGGCAAAAATAATTGACAAATTAACCCCACCTATCACAGCGCCCAGTGCCATCAGTGACTAAACAAAATTAACAATGTAACATTATGCGACAGCTGAATCAAGATCTGAAATACAATCAAATTAACAAATGCCAATGCAATATATTGTCCTATAACTACGTATAACGAATTATCTTTTTGCCAACAAGGTTTATGGAAGGGATTAAGCTTTGACGTTAGTGACTGGTATGGTTTTGCTGTTACTGAACTATTTGTGTGAGAAGCAAAGGTGAGATTGCATGAAAAGGGACTTACTTGATATTAAATACAATGGCAACAAAGACGACCAATCGAAGAAAGGTAATCACGTTAAACGCCATCGTTGTACCTTTGACAGAAGTTAGAATGAATATACGATGATGTGGGCTCATTTTATACCAGCAGGAAACAGAAACCGGATGTAAGAGCGCTCCATTGCAACCCCAGTTTATACGTCAGAATTGCATTATAAAATGTAAACATAAACACCTGCGTTGTTTGGGTTCAACTTTGGTGTGAACGTCCCCACGCAATGTACATATACATTTTTTGCTTTGTACACTGAAGTTTATGTTTGAGCATGGAAGTTGGTGGAGTAAAATGTCAGACGAAATATGCCCCAAATAAAATATCCTACAGTAAAAGCCTCTTAATAAATTAGTCACTTTACATATGTTGAATTGAGTGCGTTTTAGGGTTTATAACTCAGTTTCATATTGAGCGT
>JAZHYW010000425.1:0-100933 GCA_037355805.1 Ixodes ricinus
CTGCTTCAAACCCCTCGGCTGTCGAGGAAACATGATGTCATCCGCTCCGACACATAGGCTTCATGCAGAAGAGAGATTGAAGTGTGCTGCTGATTACGTAGAACTACATCATATTCATCAACCATTGCTTAGCCGATTCACTATGCGACTCATTGTGACGACGAGACTTGGCCAGGGCAATACGTTTTACAGAGAAATGTTTACTAATTTGACGGACGGTGTCATTTTATTAGGCAGCCTTATTTATTTGCTCAGTAAGAAGCAGATGAAGAGCAGTGAAGAGGAGCAAAACACAAATAGTGCTACGGACAATGACAAGTCGATGAAGTGACAGGACAAGCGCTACTTGTGGTTCTTCAACTTGTCCTTGTACTGCCATTTGTGTATCACTATTGTTTAAGCAACTTGTCAAGTAGTTCAATTTAGTACCAGTGAAGCGGCTTGTCAGTGGCTATGTCACTCAAGCAGAGAACATGCAGACAACAAACCACCTTGATGGTGATGACCACAACATTTTCATGTCATCTCACAAAAATCGCCCCAAAGAAAAGCTGATCCTGCACTTATGTTGCAGGATGTATGCATCATCTGACGGCGCAGTCTGGAGGGTCACAGCACAGTTCTTTTCTTGCGTTACACTCCCAGTTTCAACGCGGTGACCAATAAAGGTTTCGGTGATATAAAAAAAGACATTGCTTTGAATATTTTGTTGTTTCCCTTGTTTTACTTATCAGAATAAATTGCACATTAATTGGACCTCGAGATAAACATGTCACGCCAACCTATTAAGGATAACAGCAATCCAGTCCTAGTCAAATTAATAAACCGAGTAACAAAAAATACCATACAAATTGAAACTGAGGGCAACAAAGAAAGAAACAAGGAGGTTAGCAATAACTGTATCGGGGAGTGGCGACAGTCCCAGAAAGATCTGCTTCAGTTTTTGCAGTATCATCGATTTACACATTAGGTAGCTGTTATCAGTTTTGGCCTCTGCTCATGCATTATATTTTAGAGTGAAGCACACTGTACACTGGCGTGTTTACTCGGTGACATGCCAACCTTTTGCTAAGTTACCAATTATTCCGAATACTGCACAAAATTACAAGTAAAAGAAGCCGAGTTCGATCAATATGGTCACACAAATCTATGTGAAACGAGCAGTCTACATCAGTGCATGCAAGGTGACTCCATGTGGGGCTGTATAGGAGCTTTACAACCACCCTAATAGCTTGTTAAATCAAACCCAATTATCCTCTGCTAGATATGTGAGCAGCATGGTCTTGGCAAACACTTCAAGCTCCTCACTAACCCCGCTTAAAAGTCCTGGAGTTGTACACACACTGCTTGCGTTTGCTTTGGCATGCGAACCCCTACATTTTCTCCCCACACTAAGCGGCAGAAACACTGTTCTTATTCTGCATGTGGCCGATTATTAAAATCCTTTTGGCTTTTCAATCTAAGTAAATGCTTATACTGAAAAGGAACTTATTGCCTAATCAGGTCTACGAGAAAATTTTGAAGTGCGGGATATATGAAGTTTGCTAGATCTATGGCGGACAATATTTACCCTCTAAATCAAAGCAGCACCAAATGTGTCGGCCACGAACCCGTGACAACGTCAGAAGAGACTAATGACAAATGCATGAAGTATATGATAATTACAGAACTACCAGATACTATGACCCAGAAAGTTGAACAAGCTTACGTGAACAACAAGCTTACAAAAGAGATATAAAATGCCAAAGAATCAATAGAAATAAAAGTAGGAAGATTTGACTGATCATTTCTGAAGCCCCAATCTTGGTATCGATAGCATGCATCGATGCTTTCAATTATGCTTTGAGGTGTGTGCCACAAAACACACTTGAGTGAAGCTCCCAATCATTATGCTCTTAGGTGGACAAAAGGCACACTTCAAACAGCTTTCAGCAATAAAAAAGAAACAAAAAAGATGCCAGATAATAACGTTGCATGGTTCCCCCCAAAATAAAACATATAAACCTGCAACACCTCTCAGGGCTAAGGAAACAACCAAGGATGCACAAGAATAAAGCACCTCATCCCAAACGTGAATGGAATGCCAAGGTGCAAGACTGAATGCAAAACACACCGCTCTTCCAAGCCCCCAACTAACACTGGCTACAATTTCTTAGACACCTTCCTCGTAAGTTAAGAACTAAAATAGTGTAATTACATGTGGTGCATCGCCTTCAGGATTGCTTGATGATGTGCAACTCTGGGAGCTCTTCAAGATTAAAGTGAGCAGAAATTATTTTGCCTGGCCTGAGAATGTCTCATACTCTGAATCTTGTTCCGAATTAAGCAATAACATTGTAGCTATCTACTAACACATTGTGCCTAGAAAGTATCACCTATGTGAGACAAGAATGATTCAGACATTACCTATTGTTAGCGCCATTCTGAAAAAGACAGACTTGCACAGTCCGCCCACTATCCATGTGGCACACCCATGAGTTCTTTCGCCGGGCAGATGTGCCAGACGCACATTAAATCTCTCTCACCGGCCTCCATGTCCACAACAAGGCTCTAACATTTCAGAAGTGTGATCACGTGGCCATGGCCCTCTGCGGATTGACTGCTGTGGTGACATGTAACCCAACAGCGGTGGATTTCTCCTACTAGAACCTCAACATGGAGGGAACGAATTCCCAAGAAGGGCTACGACAGAATGTGCGGAACTTGAACCGACCGGCTGCGGCAGCGAACCCTCTCCAAATTCCAGTCGCCATTTCAACAGGGACGACGGGGAGCACAAGCTTTGTCAGTAGCGACGGCACCCCCACGAGCCAAAGTCCGTGGCAGCACCTGCGACAAAGAGCCCTCCCATAATCCCTGTCACCACTTCGGCTGGGATCACAGGGAGCACAAGTGATGGCGGTGGAGCCACCACGAGCCAGAGCTACATGGCAGCACCTGCAGCAGCGAGGCCTCCACGAGTATACCACTCACCATCTTGAATGGGAACACGGGGAGCGCAAGCGTTGGCGGTGACGACAGCGCCACCACCAAAAACGATGTGGCAGCACAAGAACCAGGTTCTGACGACGACAGCCGCTGACATCGAGTCAACTCGGTGACTGTCCAACCAAACAGACGTGACGCGTACCTGGGAAGGCAAATAATGTTTTGTAGCGACCGAAGTGGCCAAAAAGCTGCCAAGCGAAACTCAGCATTCAACTCTAATGATGAGCCACGCTGTTTCGACTATGATCGACATATGTCTGCGAATCGCTCTAAACCGCAGAAGCGTGAAGGCTGCATCAATTTTAATGGAATGGGACTTCAGGCAACAAACTGCCAGTGAAAACAGTGATGAAAGCTCAAGTGAGTTACTCCAACACTGCTAAATAAATAGGACAGCTTACCATCAACTCCTATTGATATCTGCCATTAAGCCTGAACCTCGGCACTGTAGGTGATGTCAGTGGTGTCGTCTCAGGGAACTCAAACTAGTAGTTCACTGAGCAACTCCTCCTTGACCAGGCCTGCACCGATTATAAATGTGAAGAACAGATATATTATGTTACATAAATGACACAAGATAGAAAAGGCACAAACAATACCATACCTTCCAAGTTCAGGGACACCAAATTCGGGATAATTTCTAAGCAGGGGGGGGGGGTTAGCTGGTGTTTTAAAAAGAAATATTGACAACAAATTTGCATGAAGACAACTTCATTACATTTATATATTGCACTGCTCATGCTCATGGGATTGCAGCCGTCTACTGTGATGGCAAAAACTCATTCTTTAAGTGCGGAAGGGAGGGGGAGGGTAATTTCTCTTTTCCGGGAGATTTTTCTGTCAATCGTACAAACTGATCAAAATTTAAGAGTCTTCTGGGTAATACGGGGAAGTTGGCAGGTATGCAATACTAAACAGACACAATTTGCTACCGGCAATGGCAAAAGAGAATGCAGGTTGGATCAGCTATGCATAAAGGTACTTTGAACAACATGTACCATATAGGGTGTACTCACGCAAGGCTAGCGAGCGGTGCACTCTGGGTACATCACCGTATTTGTGTTCGTGATAGCAGACAGCGGCGCGCACACAGCCTCACGGGCCACACTATGCAGCGAATCTTTCTACGGTTCAGGTGACACCATGCATGAAAAAGGTGTCGCTCTTGTGCGACAGTCTGCTGTTGCACAAGGAAAAAGATGAACTGGAGAAAAAAGACGAGGACAGCAGGCGTTGCAGACTCCCAGTTTCTGCAAATCCCGAGAGTCCGAACATGCGTGCAAAATGGTTTGGACACTCTCCTTGAAACGAGAATGACTCACTTGCATCATCGGGCAAAGCCCGACATGACAATAAATCGAGTGAGCAAGTGGTCATAGAGCTATGGCTGTGGATGCATGACTTAGTGAAGTTGGTCAGTGCACATCTGTTTGTGTGGGGCTTGTTACTTTCCACATGGCAGCACCTCGGGCCGCGGAAAGGTGGCGTCGTGGAGTTGGGGCGACGTCCTGTCATAGAGGTGGCTTTGGATGGGGAGACGAAGCGCAGGGTTCCTGAGGAAGCAAGAATCGAGTAATCTGTGTGGGGGACTGCCAACACTTGCGGTGTCGCTGCTTTTTTTAATGCGATAGCATTCTTTAGCTACTTCACCCGGATTTCGCGATACGGTATCTGGCCTCGTAACAAGAGGAGGAGGTAAATCTGCGCCGAGTGTATGCAAAGCGGCAGTACGCACTCCTTCACATCTGCACCCTATTCGAAGGTGGCAGAGAATGGATGCGCACTCCACCCGATTGGCTGTGGCGCAAGGAGGTAAATCCGCGCCTCACATACATGATGTGGCTTTTGACTTCCCTCGTCCACCGCAGGCGATCGACCAGACAACCCGTAAGGGTTTTTCACCATCCAGAAAATGCCTCAGGCTTGGGCAGAGAAACATAGCTGGGCCGCCAGGCTAGAGGAGCGCTGAGAGCCCAAAGAAGAACTGACGCGGGACGGGGCGCTCCTTATCTAGCTTGCAGACGAGGGAGAGCCACCCCCTGAAGTGTGGTGCGTCGACTTGGCGAACGGCGGGTCGAGTGGCCCACAATGGAGCGGCAGTATACATTTGCACCCAACCTACGAAACAATCACTCAATTTGAAAGCGGCGCACTGACGTCAATGATTGTAGTAAACCATTCATAAAATAAAGTGTTTACTCAAAATTTGTGTCGTCGCACTCACAGTGAGCTGTGGCGTAAGTCTCACGATGAATGCTATCGCAATTCGACAACCAACAATAGTGGTTTCTGCAGCCAATTTCTTTTTCTATGATGTAGTTTTTAGCCCAGTGCAGGGGACACTGCAATAAAATATCGCTAGCGCTGGTGTGATACCTCCAACGGGATACTTGGCATCTACTTTGAAGGGTTCGACCACTGCTGTGGTTTACAGCAGTCGTGGATAGTCCTCGACGTCGACTGGTTCATATAGGAGCACGTGGACGATGTGGAATTTTAACCGATTGGTTTGTTCATTAGTCAGAGGGAGAGAGTTGGAAATGTCAAAAGGAGGAACGGGGGAAGAAAATAGGGACTTCACCTGAGGCTCTGGGGGGTTCGAGATGGTCGTCTAAGTTGGGATTTGTGTAACTAGGTAAATAAATGTACAGTCGAAGTAAAGCAGTGCAAGTTGGCACATCACTCAGCAACGTGCCCGCCACCAAGCCCCTAACGATCGGGGCTGAACCCTCCTCCACCAACACCGGGAAGAAGAATTATGTTCAAGGCACTTCATCTCGGGGAAGTGTCGGCACGGTTGGCTTTTTTGTTTGGGTCAGGCCTCTCAAGTGTGCGTGTGTGGCCAAGATGTTTCTTGGCTGCCCAGTCAGGACTGTAGTCATCAAACTAATTTGCTGCAGCATCTGCACAATGCCGAATCAATAAAAAAAAGAGCCGAGGAAGAGAATGCACAAAGCGTTAGAGTTTTCACAGCGGTAGTTAACAGCAACAGCAACCTTCGAGATTGCTGGGAGGCAAAGAAACGTGTGATCATGAAGGGTGATTTTTTTCGATGCCGATTTTCCAACGCTCCTGCGGTAAGGAACTTCCATTCCAGTCTCTTGACCTTCTCGTTTGTCACAATGGAACTTTGGCTTCGAATAGGCCGAGCCCGCTATAGTGACATATTAAATCAAAATAATGTCGGACAAAAGCCAACCGTGCCGACACTTACCTGAGACGAAGTACATATTAAATCAAAATAACGTCGGACAAAGCCAATCGTGCTCGACACTTACAACCGCAATGGACAAGCAAGTACCTTGAACATACTCGACTTGCCGAAATCTTCATCAGGGTTTTTTCCGTTGAGGAGATCGCGAGTCATTTGCGTTGCCTCCTCACGGAGAGCAACGAAGCCTTCTCGCACCTGTTTGTTCGGACTCCAAGATTTCCAAAAACCAGGTGTCTGCAAAACCTGCTGTCCTCGGTTTTCTCTTTTCGAGTGCGACACAGTTTTCGTTCGTGACGTCATCTGAAATAGAGAAAGATTTGCGTAGTATGGCCATCTCGTTGAATGTGGCCCGTGCAGCTGTTCATGTGCGGCCGTCTGCCATCACGGATACAAATATGGTGATGTACTCAGAGTGCACGGCTCGCTAGTCGCGCGTGATTTTCATTTAATTTATTTCGGCTCAGGAGAGACGGGGGTGCGGCAGATAGGCCGAAGGCCCATACCAGGTAGCCTGCAACACACAAACTAAAAAAAAAGAAAAGGTGGGGGGGGGGGGGGAGAGAGGTGAGATAAACAATAAACTCTAATAACAACAACACTATGCACAGTCGGAAACGGAAATGAAACGCGAACAGCAGGCCGACGGCCCCCAGCGCCACGCCGAAGCCCGGGACCCGCCAAGCTAGGGCCGAACATATCCTACTCGAATGTGCTCGCCCCAATGCGGTGCCCTGACCGTCGACCGGCCGCCCGCGCCCAATTCCGCCCCGACGTAGAGCTCGGTCACAGCGATGCAACTCCATTGCAGCACGATCTAGCCGCGCTCGTGGGAACTGATGGGAGACTACGCCCATGCGTGCATGCTGGCGCCGATGGCCTCTTCCGCTACTCTCACCTATTCCTTTTACCGGCGGTTCGAATCGTTCTTTACCGCTTCTGGGACGCAACGCTACGTCACCGATGGCGCTGATAGCAGACAGCGGGCACGATTATTGCGCTCTTTAATGTCTATAATATATATTTATTATCTCCTTAATGTGCTATTTAATATCTTAACTTAGCGAAAAACAATGTGGTTCGATGCTTGGAAGTTATGGTCTTTGTCAACTTTGCGTGTCATTTTCTGCAGCGGGCGTTGCTATCTACTCGAAAACAATTATAAGACCTTTCTTACGTACCGATGTGTCACCCCATTAGCGTTTGCCGCGTCATCGAACCAGCACCGAACCGCTTCCAGATGACCCTGTGCACCCGTTGCTGCCCTTTTTCAGTTGAGTAATGTTTAATTTAGCAGGTAAAACTGATTTGATTTGAAAGCCAAGACAGCAATTAGCCTTCCAGGAAAGGTTCATTCCTACATCTCGTGAGAAAACGAATTAACGCAATATCTATCGAACTGTAGCCTTGTCAAGATGAGAGGATAGTCGGATTGCTGCCCACTTTAGTGATTAGCCGAGCCAATAAAGATACTTCATTTGAAAAGTTGAATTATCAGTCAGCATGCAGGAAAAGTCTTGTTTGTGCATCTCGCCTGAAATACAAATTGGAAGTGTGAAGTTGACAAGTTCGACAGTTTTCTGCTTCGACAAGAAAGTTCGAGAATGCTGTCTTTCATTTGAATCTGCACAGGATGCTTTGTCAATAAATAATTTGGTAATGTTAACTTTCCCCATGTGTCTTCGAAGTGAAACTCTAAACATTTCAGGAGTATTAAAATATTTGACGAAACTTCACAATGTCACTGTATTTTTTTTTTTACTTTACACTCTGCTGTTCCTCACAAGTCTTAATGTTTCTTCGAAATAATTTCGACATATTCCAACAGAATGCATGAGATACCGAAATAGTCATAACCGTGAAATAGGAAGGGGCTCATGCTGCTTGTCAACTTTTCCAGTGTGTCAAAGTCTCGTACGCTATACTACATTTAGTTGCTGCACTCGGAGTAGGGGTAAAGAACCACGAACTCAACACACCCAGAAACTGCATGAAGCTATACCACACACACTTTGAGGTTAACAAACCATACACTACATAAGAACAGTAGATGGTAAGGGAAGGCTGTTTTCCCCGACCTCGATGGACCGCCTTGAAGTTGCCGTCGAGGACCGGGGGATCGTGGATGAAGCTAGTTGCTGGAGGGCTGGATGCGTCGGTGGTGATGCAGAGGCGACCGACAACTCGGAGGGTTAACGAGATCAACAAAACTTTACTTCGATAAAAAAAAAGAATGAAACAGTTACATAAAAGACAAGTGCGAACTGTAATAAACTGCCGCGCACGGCTTACAGACTGCACAGACGCCTCGGCGTCGGATGGTCCTACCGCGCACGGTAAGGACGGCGACTACCTTGTAGCCGCGAAGACGAAGACGCTGTCGCGCACGACAGGTAACGCGGCGCACCGCGGGAGCTGAACGTCAGTGGGGTCGCTCACGAGCCCGTTCCAAAACTCAAAGATTCCCCTGCCCGGCCAGGGTCTAAAACAGCGTGCTCGAACCCGTTTAGGCCAATCAGCGGTTCGACCCTGGTCCCATTGGCTAGAGGAACCAAACTACAACGCCTACACACAACGCACTTTCGACCAATCGGGTGAGAGGTCATTGCTCCGAGAGTGAACCATAAGCCAAGCCTTGATTCTCAGAACCCGAGGATAAAATACGACTTATGGCTTTCCTATCTGCCACAGAAGATACACATTCGCGAACACGGCGAGAACCACCGAGACATGTCGGCTGGGGCACGTCTATGCCACCGCGAAAGGCCGTTGGCAACAAAGTAAAAAGAAAGACACGCCAGGCATATGCAGAATATATGGGGAGCGCCTGGTCCCCGGGCGTCACGGAAGAGTTCCGAGACACAGACTCCGAGAGCTCTGAAGCACTTTGTCTCCCAGCAAACGACCTGGCGACCGGTGACGTGTTAATGTCTCGGCCGTGGGTTCCCCGGCAAACCTTTACGTCTGGCCGCGCGTTTCAGGGTCAAGGAGTAGACGCACGCGGCGCTGAGACAGCAGCCTCTCGTCGGCAAGTTAAGTGTTTTCACGTGGGTTCGAAAACCGGGGTTCCGCACGAAATGCAACGAAGAGGGCGACATGCCCGCGGCCATTTCGCCGATACCGGGAAAAGCTCATAAACAAGCAGAATTCCGACTCGTAACGGCACGGGACCCCCTGAAACGCGACACTCGTCTCCCAAGGCGCTTCCCCATTCCCGACCGAAGCGCCGACAGGCGGATAAAGAAAACAGAGCAAGGGATGCCGTCCTGGCGGTCAAAAAAACATAATAAAGAAAAGCGACCACCTCTACAAGTACTGTACTTCATCTATGTTGAATGGCTCCAGAAATTTGCCGATGCTCTTGACTAGCAGTGACTGGCCACGGTTCGCATTGACCTATTGTCCGCAGGACTGAAGCAATGATTTAAGTCTGTAGTTCTCAAATGGGGGCCCGTGGACCCTTTGGGATCCACGATGGCATTCTAGGGGTTTATGAAGCCCAGCATTCTAGGGGTCCGCGAAGCCCAGTCAAGCCCGGCGATAAAAGTTGTCTTTTCGCAGGTTCAAATGAAACATTCCAGCTTTTCGGGTGAGTTCTTTCGTGTATCTGTCAAAAAGAGTAGTCTACTTGAAACAGCTCTTAGTTATATTCATTTATTAAATCATTATCACAATTACCTATACGTTTCCCTTCCCCTCACCACGAACGGGTCCTCCATCATCTCCGCCGATCCACAAGGGGTCCGGGAAACATCCTTGTTTGAGAACCACTGGTGTAAGTAATGTCCACGTTCGTGCATAAAATTTTTATGGCTAGAAGAGACAAAACACCTTGTTAAAAATTAGCAATCCATCCAATGTGCAAATTTCACAGTTCAAGGCTGCTAATGGCAATTTCCCATACAAGTGCTCAATTAAATCACTGAGGAGAAAGAGGTCTATAAATAAACGCATTAATGAAGCACAAATACCAGGTGCCCACCTCAGACGTATCTGTGAAATAAAGTTTGAATTTGCAATTATATATTGCCCCCCAACAGAACTTCTATTTTAGTAAAAAAAAAGAGAGACATCTCTCATTATGTACACCTTTTTTATTGCTGGAATAGAAAAAACTATATAACTTGTTAGAACTGAATTATATTCCCTCTCAAAATTTCAGTGAAGTAGTAAAATTGGCACAGAGATTCTCTAGAACATGGGTGTGAATGGTGACAGCGCAATAATCCCAAAAGTAAGATTTCAAGGCGATATAGCAGAACTGCAAAGGGCAAGGCAGCTAAAGTTCGGAGCTTTAGCTGAGAGGGCTTAGGATAACAGCAATGACAAGCCACCTGAGCTCCTGCTGTCGGAGGTGTTGCCCAGTCGCCGGCGCGTTCCCTGAATATTTGTCTCCTCGAGAATAGTATGACTTTTTGGTGTCGTAAACTATCTAATGCGTCAAACCTCACTGAGGCATACTTTGTGTAATCATGTCTGGTTTCCAAGTAAACATTTTAAGTGGATGCAAGAAAGTGATCATAGTTGATTTTTATTAGTTATTTGCTTTTCCGAAATAATTTACCTGATAGGACATTTTATGGTCCAACAGAGTTTGAATTAAAAAGTTTCCACTACATTTGAAACAAAAGATGGTTTGATAATAACAAAGGTAAAAGTTTGCATACCCTGCTTAAGGTTTTCATTTCACATCATTCAGAAGGTGCAAAATTTTTGAATGCATCAGACCACGTTTGCAGCTGTTCCTCTTGCTGCCTTTTGCAGGATTGATGCCGCACATCTGCCTGTGAAGTTAATCATGACACAAAATACAGTTGCCGAAACAGTTTAAGGTTTAATAACAAGAACCGCCTATTTTCGCTGGTGGTTATAATGTGTTGTTCAATATAATTTGTTTCCCTTCCATATACAGTGATGTCTCTCTAATATGTACATGTATGTACTCCCGAGAAGTCGTCCATTATGTGAGCTGTCTGTATTAATTAGACAAAAAAGCTTGTATTCACAAATTTCGTACCCCTAAACGTCGTCCATATATCGAGGTATTCATATTAAGGGGGTCCATATGAACGAGACGTCACTGTACTCCAAAAAAAGGGTTCTCAAACATTTCTATCTCCAGGAACCCCGCTTTGGATATACTCTGATGAATCCTGCATAGTCTTAGTATAGACACAATAAATCAGTGCGAAGCCTAGCCCTCATAAACAATAAATAAAATGCCAACGAGTGTTTCACCCAGTTTTGCGTCAGTGGAGGGCTCAGATCTGCTAAGATGCTGCCTAAACTAGAAAAAAGAACTTTGCTCAGGGGCAGCAACGATCAAAGACATTTGGAAGCTCTGGAAACCCCCAAAAGGTAGGCTGGAAAACACCTGGGTTCCCAGGAACCCAGTTTGAGAACTCAAGCTCCAAAAGATAGGCGCACCAAGTGAAGAATGCTAGCTTAAAGGCTGGTCACATCATAAATATTTATAAATACTTAATGCATCTGGAATTAAGAACTGAAGGGCAGTTCACTTGCCTCTGGATTAACTTCAGCATTGCCTCTACATCTTCCGGATAGGCCATATTGAGGACGTAATATGCACAAAAAGGAAGGCATGCCGCCAGGTGGAAATCAACGGGTTCATTAAACAAAATTTGTTGCCCGACAACTAAGTACCATGCAGCTCCGACTGAAAATGCGTCCTTTACAGACAATTCAGGTGTGCATTTTATTTACTTCCTCACTTGGCATATCATCAAGTTTTAGAAAGTGCATATCTTAAGCCTTTCTGTTAGATGCCAGTTCATGCTGCAGACACTTTGACGTCGGCGTGGGTAACACGATGTATCATAATTCACGAAGGTACTTTTCCTTTCGCTTCATACTATTCTTGAAAACAGAATCGGTTGTGCCTCCACCGCGGTCATTAACGACTTTTCGTAGAACGTACACAGGAGCAAGGCATTGCCAGCATGAGCTTGTCATCACTTTTAGTATGGAGTGAGCATGCGTCTGCAATTCGCAATGTGTGATGTACGTAAATTCTGTATTGCGCCAAGCCTCGAGCCATTTCATGGTCAATTTAGCACGCATTATTTATAAAACTTTATTTCATTACCTTGTTTAAGAGAACACCATCTATTCTTCCTTAATCGGAATGAATTGTTCATATTAGGGCAATTGTCAAATAATGGTAGATTCACACGATGGATTGCATCGCTATTTTCGTCCATAGACTAGTAATCACGTGACCATCACGACGGCGATTCCCGCTATCCGCATCTTGTTTGCGAACGCGCAGACTAAATAGGCGAGCCCCTTTCCATGCGTGGATTTTTGGTAGGTGATTGACTTGAAAAGAATTTACTGTAGTTTAGGAACAGCACAACAATCTTTTTTTTTGTTTTAGAATGAGCCAAGCAAAGATGGCGCACCATTGTGTCCTGTTGATTCACCACTTGGTTTTGTTTACCCAGTCTTGGTTCCACGCGTGAAAGAAGTTGCAGGTTCTGGGTCGGTGTCAAGAAGCTTCTGTCAAAACTCGTCTAGCACACCGCAATCTTTCCTTTACGTCCATTCAGTTTTTCATCCAACAATAACTTTCTTACGGCTGTGCTGTGCTGAAGTATTGTGCTCAGCCGTGCGGTTCACAAAGGCATCTCGAAACGCCCCTACACGCTCCCAGGACTTTATCGCTTCTCCGACCAAACTTCCTTGAGCAAGACCATACTTGTGTCATGCATTGGGTTAGTGAAGCTAGAGGCGCTTCGCGCTAGGCCCGTGAAGACGCTCTGTCTCGCTCGGTGCGTAACGGCGACCCACAATAATTCTTCTCCATTATAGCATCGTGACCATAGCAGCAAACGTCGCTTCCAATCTTGGAAAACAGTGCCGCAGTGTGATGTTAGTGTTTCGCGACACTACGGGGTCGCGAATAGATTAAGTCCGTCCTCGCTGTCGTCCTCCCGCTGTCTCCTTCGTGTGGATGCGCTTGGGAAACGGACGATCCGCAGATGCCTTGTCACGTGATCAGTCCCTCCGCGGATTAGTCCATCGTGTGAATCTGTCACACGTGGACTAGAGAGTTACCACTCACTCGGCATTTCTCTTGACGTGTTCTGCACATCGTGAAACTGTTTCTCGTATACAGTCAGACTTCCTCGAAGAAACAAGGACACTCTATAGTGACGTCGCGCTTTACTTATCTTATGGTGCATTAGCACCTTCCACGTCATTGAATATTATGTACATAGTAGTATACAATTCTAAGTTACCAGACTGAGTTACAGGAAGTAAAAGAAAGAGAAAGGCACGACAACAAATCCATTCATGTTTTCATTTTGTTCTAATTTTTTTCGTCAGTTCTGTATGAAAGGGCATTCATTCTAAAACTGACAATTGTATGTCATCCACCTTTTTCTTTTCCTCCACCTCCTGCCAAGCAACTCAACCAAATAAGTAGACCCCCCCCCCCCTCAAACAGCCCACAATAAAAACTACTGAATACCACACCGCCTTAAGACATCCCGTAATCGTACTGTACATCTGAACCAAACTGAAGGCACACTTTTGGTATAAGGTAATAAAGAGGTAAAAAAACTGACGAACGTGGCCGTAGCCTAATTGTCACTTCTGCGCGTATACAAGAACAGTTAATGTCTATTAAATAGGTAGAAAAGCCCAAGGCTATCAGGTTGCTCACCGACTGCAACCACTAAGGGTGTGCATGTTAGTGAGGGCACCTGGTCTCTATGCTGTTTCCTTCCTTAAAGCTGCAATTTAGACTTGTGAAGAAAAGCGATTCCAACAATTGCAAAGAAACCTTTTTCTCACACCATAAAGTAATGTAGCATAACCATAGCTTGCGAATTAACCCGATATTTTTTTTCTGCCATGGTGTCCTTTCTTTATTTAATTCAGGTCATGATAGATTCTTCCACCTAGAATTCTTTAAAACAAATGTATACTTGCAACACCCACCTCATGCACCTGCAGCAGGATTTTGGTCTTTTATTTGAAATAGCATGCCACTTGTGGCAGTAGCACTTCCCGCACTTCTTATTTTGCCATGGCCTCACCACGCTTCTCTGCCTTTTCTGCTTGGGCAGACCAAAACAAAAGCTCCCTGTTTGAGCTCCTTGCAATGTGTCTGGCTAAGAACGCCGGTGCATAATTTCAGTCCTTCAGCAAACGTTTCCTGCAAAAAAAAATGCCACATAAATTTAGAAAGACATTGTTTACAGTTTATTTTCCTTTACTCAGGGGTGAGACAGGTGAAACAGGTCTTGGAGCAATTTTTGGAACAACTTCGGAGCACAAAATTCTCGTTTTGGAGCAGCAGTTTATGCATTTTGGACCAACTTCGAAGCGGAAAGTCTACGGTTTGGAGCAGATTAGCAGCAGAAAATGTTAGAGCAGCTTATCAGCACTTTAAATAATAAAAACCTGATTTCTATCACATAAATCTGATCTTTCTTTTTTAATCGTCAATTTTTCCCACCCTGGTTCCAATAAGTCATCAGCGCCGATACGCACAGAGATGATATATATATATATATATATATATATATATATATATATATATATATATTATATTATATATATATATATATATATATATATATATATATATATATATATATATATATATATACTGGGAGGCTCAAGGAGACGGCAGGCTCTTTAAATCGACCGCAAAATTCGGTTTCTTAACCTATCGCGCTTCGACCTTGTGCAGCGCTGCCCACAGATGGTGCATTTTTTTTGTGTAAAATTTGCAAAGAGCAAACTTACCTGAGGAAAAAGTAAAGAAAGAAAAAGGCTTAGCTCCTATGGAAACGCAGCGACGCCACCGGTCTGCAAACAACACGGCGCCGTTTCGCACGTAGAGGTAACGTAAGGTAAATATAAAAACAATGGACCGGGAAAAGTTAATAAGTCAAAGATGCGTACTGTCCGAGTTACTAATTCGAAGTTTATTACAACGTTTCGGAGCGGGGACCGCTCTTCATCACGTAGCGAGTGTACAGCCCGCGAATGTTTATATACCCCTAAGAAGAAATTAGAGGGAGTAAAATGCAGTAGGAAATGGAAACAGTGTTGACAAAGCAGATAGTTCACACAGAAAGGAAAGGGAACCAAAACTTGCAAATGCAAATGCAAAAAAAAAGGCTTGGCATAAAAAAATGATTTACGCAAGCACAAAAAAGAAAAAAAACACGTTTGGCGGCGAGATTATTTACCCTCCCTCCCCCCCCCCCACCGCCAAAAAAAAAAGAAAGGTGTTTGAAAGTTTCTGGTTGGGAAGGGGTGGCTCGTCTTCCAACCAGAAATAGGAGACATGTGACCACCGACGCGCCCAAATCCCGAGACATTCCTTTGTGCTAGAAGCTCGAAGTTTGAGGTGGATTAACTTTGGGGGATTTTTCCTTGAATAAGGAGTGGTAGGATGTGACCTACCGTCTATGCCTGCCTGAGATTAACCGTTTGAGCCGCATTTATTCGTTTTGGAGGTTCTCTTCGGACTTAACCGTATTAGGATGTGGTTTAACTATCGATTGTTAAGTTTGAAGATCTCCTAGTGTCTTCGGCATGTGCATCTCGAGAAGCTCAAGGACGGAGAGGATCAGCTCTCCAACGAGCCAGCTGCAAACTAAACAGCCTTCCCGGACTTTCATTAATGCCCTGGTTGAACGTATTAAACTTATGAATAAAATATTATTCATTTTGCTCTCTTTCAATTTTTGTGCTGAAGCCTGATTCCAAAATTACAACAGAAATGTGCTTGATTGAGTGATTAGAGAGAGACAGGTGCTTTGAGAGTGGAAGGTCTGGGAGTGTTTGTGCGTGATATTTGTGGTTGTTAAAGGGGTACTGAAATGAAATTTTAGCGCCCATCTTTTTGCATAAATATGGGCTAGGGACAGGCACCACCTCGGAAATATCAATATCGCGCTGTAAAACACAGGAGAACTAATTTTAAACCTAATTAAACGATTTCAAATTCACATCTGGTGGATGGTGGGAAGTTCTCGTGACATCACTTGTGGCATAGGAGCAGCGCCGTTCTGCGGAAATACGGCGTGCCGGCAGAATGAGCCTAGGCCTGAACGCGTTTGCAAAGCCTTGACGGAGAAAGCCAAAGCGTAGTTGGCCACAGTGAGCTCGTTCTCGTTGCGGCTCTATGCACGACACGACGCGAGCACGCTTCTGGCACGGCCGGTATTAGTTGCTGCGAGTTGCGAGCTGCGAGCTGCGAGCCGACGTTAAAAACGACACGTTTGAACTACGAGAGTGTCAGCAAGAGCCACGCAAATACCTGTTCACACTCGGAGCGGACGCGCGCGTTTGATCGAAGTGCTGGATTCGCTCTGTTTTAGACCGCGTTTCGGTAAGCGCTTCGGGACCGATCTTTCACGATTGCAACTCGATACTGACGTGACACTCGGCAAAGAAAGGTTGGACCGACATCGCGCAGCTCCAACGAACTGCTATAGCTAGACAGTGACGTAGCGTCGTGTCAGAATAAAAATGGCATACTAATAACAAAGTGTACATACCGTGTTGCGAAGGTAATCCGTACGGTGTTTATTTGAGCTCTATATCACACAAAACAAGGAGATAGAATCAATGAGAGTCCCTTTTCGACGACAGCGTTCGTCCCCGCTGCCTCGGAAAACAAAGAGATCGAGATGACAAGGGGAAAAGAATGACCTCTGAAATTTAGTTCAGGGATCAAACTATTCATCCGGGAAGGGTCGGGAAGGGTCCACAAGGGTCGCGCGGGCATATTCCATTCAGCAGGCCAGCCGGTCGTGGGCAGACGGTCTTGGCCAAGGACCGCCGGAACAACGGTGCGTCGAGTCGGTGTTGCTGCTAGGCCTACTATATTCTGCCGAGCTCGCTTGGTCGGTGGAATCGTGGCCGTTGTTGCTCTTTTCGGGTGTTTGTGGATCCAGCGTTCTTGTTTGTCGTGGTCTGTTTCAAGTACTCTATCCTTTTTTTCTCGCTGGTTGAAGTCGGGACGCGCGAGAAGAGCACGTAGAAAAATAAATGTCCGGCCGTTGGTCGTCGCGACCATGTAACTGAGCGACGCTGTCGGCCATGCGGCTTTGATCGTAAAAAATGCGTAAGACAGCTTCGGAGCTGTCGTAGGACTCTGTCGTAACCTGCGCAAAAGTTACGACAATTTCGTTTCGAGAATACGGGTTTTCTTTCAAATTTGTCGTACGCACTTTTTTCGTCGTAAGTTCGCTTTGAGAATCCGGCCTCCGAGCTGGTTTTGTCAGCGGTGCCGTGGTTGCCGACTTGCCGTGGTGCAGCGTGCGTGCAGCCCTTGCACATCTCAAACGGCCACGTTGTCACAGGTCGTAAATCGTCGACGCGCCACCAAGTGACAACGCTCGTAACCACAACATCCACGCCGTAGCCTTTCCCGTCTGGCACAAGTGACGTCACGAATGCGCCGAATATCCCAAGACGCATCGCGCTCTCCGATGGCTGATTTTCGAGCGCGCGCCCAATCGGGCCCCTCAGGGTGAAAAATATAGCCATCCGTTCAAAATACAAACGCGCGATTATGAATTACGGATATCATTGATCATATTAAACCTATTTCTGACCATAATAGGTGTATTTCAAGTTTCGCTTCAGTATCCCTTTAAAGCGTAGTCTGAAAGCCAGATTTGTCTGTCCGACGTACTGTTTGTTACAGACATTGCAGTGCAGGAGAGAAATCACGTTTGACGTGCCGCAATTGTAGCTACCCCTTATGTTCCACGTGAACTCTGAATTTGTGCTCCTGGCGTTCTTTGTCTCTAACATGTGCTTGCATACTTTACACCTGGGCTTTCGGCATGGTCGGCAACCTAGGCTTGCGGGAGTGGTAGTTTTTGATTTTACTAAGACGTCCCGCAGATTTCTACCGCGTCGATAGACGACCCGAGGAGCGGCGGGAAAGATTTCTTTAAGGCGGTCGCTCTGTGACAGAAGATTGTAATTTTTGCTCAGTATGTTGTTGATGTTTGGAAGATTGCCTGTATACGTTAAAATAAGGTTAGTGTATCGTGCCAACTCATGCTGCCCTGTCCTGTCATGCCGGCAGTGCCGCCCCCATGACGTCAGCACCGCCCCCTCTCTTATCTGTGCGTAAACGGTTATATAAGCAGTGACAATAAAAGGACCAAGGGCTTTTTGATCATCGGAGCTTGCTGCGTCTGTCTGACTTGTGAACAGAGCGCCGAACGATACATGGTGTCAGGAGTGGCTCACGCAGCCACAATCTGAGACAGGCGGTCATGGAACCGCTGAAGCCGCCCGACCCTCTGCTCCTGTCTGGAAACGCTACCAAAAACTGGACGATATTCAAGCAGAAGTTTGAATTGTACCTTCAAGCCACGGCACCAGAAAAAACAAGGACGGAAGCTGCCAAGACCGCAACGCTGCTGCTCATCGCCGGAGACGACGCCCTGGAAGTGTACAACAACTTCACGTTTGCCGAGGAAGAAGGCAAGACTAACTACGAGGCTGTGGTGAAGAAGTTTGAGGACTACTGTTCCGACCAGAAAAATGAGGTGTATGAAAGATACGTCTTCCGTACAAGAATGCAGGGCGAAGCGGAGCCGGTGGAGCAGTTCATCCGTGACCTGAGAAAACAAGCAAGGTATTGCAACTTTGGTGAATTCTCAGATTCCATGATTCGTGACCAAGTGGTATTTGGCTCCAGCAACAAGAAGCTGCGCGAGAAAATGCTGAGGGAGAGAGATTTGACGCTTCAAAAAGCAGAACAAATTTGCAAGGCCGCAGAAGTCGCCAACAAACAAAATGAAGCGTGGCACGCTCCCGAACAAACAGTGGACTCCACCACAAGAAGCTACCGGCGCCATGCGGATGGTTCGAGAGCCACCAATCAGTGCCCCAAGTGCAACAGAAAACATGAACCGCGGAAATGTTCCGCGTTCGGGAAAATTTGCCGCGCCTGTCAAGGAAAATATGCAGGGAAATCACACCACCGTACCTCTTCAGGCGCGTCGCAGTCAGATGTCGAGCATGTTTCTGCACTTGTGGGAAACCTCGGAGTGACTGCAAGCAGCCAGGGCGACGTCAAATGCCTGTGAAGCAAGCATGCTGTGTTAATGTCAAGATGTGCAGAGCAAATCACTCGCTGAACTAGGCCACGGCTACAAAATATGCAAGGAAATCACGCCACAGTACCTCTTCAGGCGCGTCGCAGTCAGATGTCGAGCATCTTTCTGCACTTGTGGGAAACCTCAAGTGACTGCAAGCAGCCAGGGCGACGTCAAATGCCTGCGAAGCAAGCATGCTGTGTTAATGTCAAGATGTGCAGAGCAAATCACTCGCTGAACTAGGCCACGGCTACAAAATATGCAAGGAAATCACGCCACCGTACCTCTTCAGGCGCGTCGCAGTCAGATGTCGAGCATCTTTCTGCACTTGTGGGAAACCTCAAGTGACTGCAAGCAGCCAGGGCGACGTCAAATGCCTGTGAAGCAAGCACGCTGTGTTAATGTCAAGATGTGCAGAGCAAATCACTCGCTGAACTAGGCCACGGCTACAAAATATGCAAGGAAATCACGCCACCGTACCTCTTCAGGCGCGTCGCAGTCAGATGTCGAGCATGTTTCTGCACTTGTGGGAAACCTCAAGTGACTGCAAGCAGCCAGGGCGACGTCAAATGCCTGTGAAGCAAGCATGCTGTGTTAATGTCAAGATGTGCAGAGCAAATCACTCGCTGAACTAGGCCACGGCTACAAAATATGCAAGGAAATCACGCCACCGTACCATTTCAGGCGCGTCGCAGTCAGATGTCGAGCATGTTTCTGCACTTGTGGGAAACCTCAAGTGACTGCAAGCAGCCAGGGCGACGTCAAATGCCTGTGAAGCAAGCACGCTGTGTTAATGTCAAGATGTGCAGAGCAAATCACTCGCTGAACTAGGCCACGGCTACAAAATATGCAAGGAAATCACGCCACCGTACCTCTTCAGGCGCGTCGCAGTCAGATGTCGAGCATCGACTTTACGCTGCACTTAGCTGCGAGAAACCTCACAGTGACTCGCAAGCAGCCAGGGCGACGTCAAATGCCTGTGAAGCAAGCATGCTGTGTTAATGTCAAGATGTGCAGAGCAAATCACTCGCTGAACTAGGCCACGGCTACAAAATATGCAAGGAAATCACGCCACCGTACCATTTCAGGCGCGTCGCAGTCAGATGTCGAGCATGTTTCTGCACTTGTGGGAAACCTCAAGTGACTGCAAGCAGCCAGGGCGACGTCAAATGCCTGTGAAGCAAGCACGCTGTGTTAATGTCAAGATGTGCAGAGCAAATCACTCGCTGAACTAGGCCACGGCTACAAAATATGCAAGGAAATCACGCCACCGTACCTTTTCAGGCGCGTCGCAGTCAGATGTCGAGCATGTTTCTGCACTTGTGGGAAACCTCAAGTGACTGCAAGCAGCCAGGGCGACGTCAAATGCCTGTGAAGCAAGCACGCTGTGTTAATGTCGAGATGTGCAGAGCAAATCACTCGCTGAACTAGGCTACGGCTACAGAATATGCAGGGAAATCACACCACCGTACCATTTCAGGCGCGTCGCAGTCAGATGTCGAGCATCTTTCTGCACTTGTGGGAAACCTCGAAGTGACTGCAAGCAGCCAGGGCGACGTCAAATGCCTGTGAAGCAAGCACGCTGTGTTAATGTCGAGATGTGCAGAGCAAATCACTCGCTGAACTAGGCCACGGCTACAAAATATGCAAGGAAATCACGCCACCGTACCTCTTCAGGCGCGTCGCAGTCAGATGTCGAGCATCTTTCTGCACTTGTGGGAAACCTCAAGTGACTGCAAGCAGCCAGGGCGACGTCAAATGCCTGTGAAGCAAGCACGCTGTGTTAATGTCGAGATGTGCAGAGCAAATCACTCGCTGAACTAGGCTACGGCTACAAAATATGCAGGAAAATCACACCACCGTACCATTTCAGGCGCGTCGCAGTCAGATGTCGAGCATCTTTCTGCACTTGTGGGAAACCTCGAAGTGACTGCAAGTAGCCAGGGCGACGTCAAATGCCTGTGAAGCAAGCACGCTGTGTTAATGTCAAGATGTGCAGAGCAAATCACTCGCTGAACTAGGCCACGGCTACAAAATATGCAAGGAAATCACGCCACCGTACCTCTTCAGGCGCGTCGCAGTCAGATGTCGAGCATCTTTCTGCACTTGTGGGAAACCTCGAAGTGACTGCAAGTAGCCAGGGCGACGTCAAATGCCTGTGAAGCAAGCATGCTGTGTTAATGTCAAGATGTAAAGAGCAAATCACTCGCTGAACTAGGCTACGGCTACAAAATATGCAGGGAAATCACGCCACCGTACCTCTTCAGGCGCGTCGCAGTCAGATGTCGAGCATCTCTCTGCACTTGTGAGAAACCTCAAGTGACTGCAAGCAGCCAGGGCGGCACAAATACCTGCGAAGCAAGCACGCTGTGTTAGTATCAAGACGTGCAAAGCAAACCACTCGCTGAACTAGGCCACAGCTACAAAATATGCAAGGAAATCATGCCACCATACCTTTTCAGTTGACATGAGGGGACGTATCAGATGCAGGTGTGTCGTGGAGGCTTACATTCCACACACGGAAAAGGGTCCAGTGGACCCGCACAGCCTGAAACGCAGAAACGGGGAATGCCATTAGCTCCATGTGCAGAAGATGAAAACGAAACCGTATGAGAACACCAAATAAGCCTGTGACACTCACCTGTTCACGCAGATGATGAGTGCAGGATAGGGAAGCAGGCATGGCCAGAATCGCATGGGTACAGGAAACATTTAGCTTTAATGTCCTGAAGCTTCCACACCGAACATCTAGGTGACAGACTGCTTACCACTGTCACTCCAAGCAAACTCGATTTGCAAGGGAAGGTGTAGAGGTCGGCTGCAGAATTAAATAACCTGCCAACGATGTAAATGACCCCCTCATAACTCAAGATGTTGTCAATGATTGCTGTTGTGTTGTTTGAGAGCAGTACACAGTTGTCCCCTTGCACCCTCCTCAGAGAATGGTCTCGGTGAAAGACTTCCTGGAATTGTCTGGCATCGTCAAATGTTGGTGGGACCGGTCCCTCGCAGTGTTCCCTACGGAGCTCGCCATCTTTGTTCCTTCTCGTCGTTCCTGCGCTTGACAGCTCAGCCATTCTTTTGAAAACTTGGGCCAGCGGCCTGTTTCCTGAACGGAGTTTCTTTTTGATGCTTCCCAAATAATTTTCAAAAGGAAACTTGAGAAGGAGTCGAGGCACCCAAGCTTGCGAACATCTTCGGCTAGGTGAACCAGGCCATGCACATTATATACGTTCACAGTTTCTCCGTAGAGTGCAGGTGAAGAGGCCTTCTCAACGAAGTAGTTCAGGAGCTGGTCAGCATATGAAATGAGTTCAGCAGAACAATCTTTCGTGCAGAGGAGCCTTACGGCGACGTGAAGCGACATGAAGTGCTGGAACGATTCTTTAGTCAGGATGCCCTTCAGCACTACGGGGCAAGCATACAGAAGAAATAGGCGTGACTCTGTTGCCTTCCAGCGGTCCCTTACTTGTAGCGTCCTCAGCTTTCTGCTGAAGTCTGATGGCGTGTGTGGACGGAGCATGCTGATTCTGCCACTGATGACATCTAACTGGGAGGCAGATCGTCGAACAGTAAATGGCCCCCTGGCCCAGTATTTTGTGAACTTTCTGACGACTCCAAGAAGGATCATGTGCATGTAGTCAATCGGAAAGCAAGAGATCATGCCGATTCCTAAGCTAGAGAAAGGAGATACACCAGTGTGGTGCTCCTCTTGCTTCATCGCCGAGAAGGAGTCATCGGTCCTGAGTTCAGCCTTGGTTTCAGGAAAGGTCATTCTGTGCTTCCATACACCGTACTGGGCACACTTGTCACAGCCGTAGTGAGCGGTGTGGCCCTTAGTACACTTTACGAACACCCTCGCTGGGTAATCGCACACTACTGCACGTATGGCAACACGCCACTTCTTCCCTAGGCATTCTATACCTTCTTGCTGCGCTTCGGCCAGCTCTTTGACAAATTCTTCAAGGTACTCTTGTAAGTTTGCTGGTTTCTTCGTCCAGCTGAACACCCCGATAGGAAATGGACCTTGATCTCTCGTTTCTGAAACCATTGCCAGTATTGGCCAGAATTGCTGGCTGGAGTTGTCGAAAAGGGGTAACCCATCAACGTTCACCGTCAGGTGGAGTGTGTCCGCGTTTGGGATTACCAATCCAGAAGAGAGACACTTGATAAGGCCAGCCTTCAGTCCAAAGTGCACGTACTCCCCCTTTGAAAGCTGACGAATGGGGCATTGCCTGGGCGTCTCTAGCAGCGTCCTTGCATCCGCCGGCAGGCTTGGATCCTCGTCTTTAAGAACGAACAACAAGTCGTTCACAGCGGCGTGGGTCACATTGTGCCTGCCAACCCACCCTCGCAGTCTTTCTTGCAAGGACGGTCGCGATGCGGAGTCCATGGTTGCCTCATCTTCCGTATCGTCCGAGGTGTCATCCGCAAAGAATGCGTCTTGTCTCACAAATGGTAAGCCTTCCGCGCGCGGCTGCGAGTCTCCTTGAAGGAACGACGACGTACCTTGTGATGCAGCATCACCTGTAGGCGACCCCAGTGGTGGGGCACTCTCATTGCCGGGAGAATCTTGAGGTTCATGAGATTCAACACTGCTATAGTCCAGTGAGAGTCTTTCGATGTCTCTTGTCTGATTGAGAGCACGCTCCCTAACCCATCTCAGTTGCCGTCGTCTCTCATTACGACTCCCGCAGGCTCGTAACATGACGCCAGTTAGTCAATAATCGAAGTAGAATAAATTAACTACTTAAAGTGGCTGCGGGACTCTGCGTCAACCGCGGCGTCACGAGATACACGCAGTTCACGTCACTGATCAAAGGTTCACGTCGTCAACATTCAACATGCGGAAAGCAAGAACTCGGACTGGATTGGAATGATGCCGGCCAGTATACATCTCTAGCCTTTATCCGGTTATGTGCCACTAAAGGGTTACTTATTTGCGTGTTAGATGTTCAAAAATTTTGTTTTAGTTAGGGAAGACCACTAAAATTAAGCAACTGCGGAAAACTCTCGCCTCAATTCATGACGTTGGCACTATTTTAGTATTAGCGGTCCGGGGTAGTTCTCCGCACAGCCTTTTTTCGAGGAGTACGATCCGTAGTCACTCATAACATTTCAGTTTCGTTATCAACGTTCCCGCGGGGAGTGAAGGAATTTCGCGGTTTTTCTGTTTCGATTGCTGGGTGTGCTCTCTTGCTGTACTTGCTTTCGTTCCTCTCGTCATGACCGACTCGTCCGAACATACTGCGGCGATGGCATCGTTGCAGTTAATTTTATGAGGTCTAATAAAACGCGGCGACAGCGAAATCAGCGACAGCGACGAACACCTAGCTGTAGATGAGAAATTTAGCCAGTTCAGTATAAGCCGCTAGCCTGGGGTCTTTAGCGTGCAGTACAGTGATACACGACCGCACGCCGGTACGATGCTCATCCAGATCGAAAAGGGCAGGGGTGGGGATTGAACCCAGGATCCCTGCAGGTTCTGCAGCGCGAGCTTTCGCTACACGCGATCCGAGATGGTGTGGGCTAGCCCTGGCCACCGATCCCCTCTTTCTTGTCTTAAAAAGGAGTGGCGAGTGCTTTAATTATAATTTTTTTCATGTTTGTCCTATTCCCCGAAAGTCATCCTAGTGATTACTTTCCCTTCCCGGTATTTAGTATCATGTATCCAGTAGCACCAAAACCCGTGTGCATCAGGGCGGTCGCTCCCAAAGGAACGTCGCGGGCGCGTTTTAAAATAAAATTATGTTGTCGATATGACGTGGATAAAAAAAGGTAAACACAAAAACAAAATAGAAAAGAACTTCAAAAGTTTCTATCCACCACTTGGTCCGTACTTCCAGACGGCCTGACCTGGCTTGGCTTCCAAGTTTGTGTTTGTCCCTCTTGTTCCCCTTCTCCAGGGATTATTTTCGTCACCCTTTTTGTCCGCCTTGGCCTCTCACACAAATCAGTATCACCACAGCCGCCACAGACCCTGTCAAGTAACAACGCCGAGATGAAATGATGCACGGACTCCGATTAAAAAGTTCTGCAGGTGGGCGGGCTGTGTTTTGTCCTGGCTCGTTGGGTCTCGGAGGGCTTTGGCTTCGGAGCCCTTACCAGCGCGGCAACACTTTTCCCACCTTGCAAAATGACGCTTCGGTATTCAGTATCAGTATCTCCTTGATCAGTATCAGTATTCAGTTGCACCAAAACCCTTTTGCATCAAAGCGGTCGCTCCCAAAAAAACGTCGCAGGCGCGTTAAAAAAAAAAAGAAGAAATTGTTCATATGACGTGGATAAAGAAAAATAAGAACAAAAACAAAGAGAAACCACCAAAAATTTGTTACCACCACTTCGCCAGTAGTTCCAGGCGGTCTTACTTGGCTTGGCTCCCAAGTGACCCGTTCGTTGGCGTCCTGCGTTTTTCAATCTGTTTTGTCACGTGACACCCGTGACACGACCCGCCGGAGTAACTCGGATTCATTTGGGCAGTATTTGGAACAGCCTACAGCGGCAACACCGGCAACACCGGTGGTAGTTGACCGCTAGGTGGCGCGAAATACCTACCGTTGCAAATAGTAAACGTACTATTTTGCTACCCACCTATCCACTCGATCGTGCCAGTCGCACCGGTCGCACCACTGATTACTGCTGATTACTTGCTGATTACCTCGTGAAAGTGGTTTATTTGCCCGACGATTGCCCTCCCCTGCCCGTCAACAGCCTGGATGACCTGAGGGCCTTGAACGTGTACCTTGAAGCAAGAGACAAGCTTCAGCACATGGTATTGTTGTTCAATAATTTTTACACATATGGGATTTTCTGCGAGTGTTTTCAAGAGAGAACGATACACTTTTAGTCATAAAGCAGGGCATTGAGTAAACTTCTGGCCCAGTTTATTATGTTTATAAATTTGAAGATATTCAGCTCAGCAGGCACTCCAGCAGTTCTACATTTCTGCATGAAATGAGTGTGATGTTTCTTGCTTTTTGAACGTGTTTTTTTTAGGTTAACTTCACAAGCTCCATCACTCAAACTTGTTTATTGATTTCTTACCTTTAAACGGCCACCGGCAATACAACTTTATCTCCCATTAATTTTATTTTGTCAGGTTCAGAGCAGTTCACTCTGCATTTAATCCTGCCATTATTGTTGAAGCATTTCATGGGACAGTGCATCACAACTCACTTCCACCATCGTGGTTTCTCTTGTGTCATATGTTATGAGCCGCCGCAGTTTACCTGAATTGATCACACTTTACTACGATGGTGGTGTTTAACTTCTGTCTACGGAGTGGTGTCTATAACTCCTGTCTACGGAGGGTTTAAAGTGAAATACTTTCTGTATGAGAACACTGGGGAAGGGGTTCTGAAAAATCTGAGCAGTGAATACCGCGGAACCGGATATGTGTAGTCTCCAGAATGCTCAACAGGATATCATCTCTGAATGTGTCGATGGCAATGCGGCTGTCACCATCTTTTTCGTATCACTCTTGCTTGCATTTATTTCAAGCAATTTTGGTTTCGTTTTCATGGTTCATTTTAAACGGGGAGAAAAGCGGTCGTGTATTACAATCTGTTCCCTGTCAAGGTATGAAATGTGTACCAGGTTACAGAAATTTTTATTCTAGTTCATGTCTCCTTTGTGTTTGCCATCTCAAGCTATCCCCTTTTTGATGCTTCACCCTGGAAAAAAAACTTGCCTGTGAATTAGAGGTCATGATTCTTTCACTTAGTAGATACAAAAATATTATGGAGATTTTTATTCCAAAATCAGTCATACTAGCTAGTGTTATAGATAGGGTTCCATGTTTTCGGAGTTTATTTTTTTACTTGAATTAGGGGCTTTTTTTTCGGGTTTAATTTTTTTGCAGATTCGGTGTTTTTGTGTAAATTGATATAAGTCAATACCAATGTACACAAAAAACACTGAATTTGTAGGAAAAAAGTAACTCATAAAAAAAAATACCCCTAAATTCGAAAAAAAGAAGAAAATTCCGAAAACATGGAATTTTAGTTATAGATTGCCATAATTGAAGTATACTGACTGGCAACATGTTTAGGCCTAGCATTGTTTGCATGTTGTGGTTAATGTTTTTATAAACTGATTTCACGCTTGTATGTAGGTTTATAAAAAGAGTATGAATCATGAGAAACACTGGATTTAAACATTGGTCTTCCCGAAGATGCTAATATATTGAGCGCAAGCAGAGCTCCAGTTACAGGGCGCAAACCAATATCCCCGCGTCTTTGATACAGGAAAAGTGCCGTTGGCATTGCCCCAGCTTTAAAGAAGCCAGATTTAAGTTCATCTGCCAAGTGTGCAGTGTCCCACACTGCGTTGCATGTCTCGATCTGTTTTGCAAGAGTTCACGAGAAATTCCATTACAAAACAGTTCAACTGTGTAGTGGGACATGTGCTGTCCCACGTTTAGAAAAGCTTCCAAGTGGTTTGTGCGACACAAACTGTCTCACTTGTTTTCATCTAAGTATTCCATCAATTGTGCCGATGTTGTTGTGTTCACGCGTCCACTATAGGGGATATTTACTCGCCATATTCATGTACTCTTGCCAGTGCATGCTCAGAATGAGTCCACATCTATAGGCTGCTAAGACAAGCAATCTTGATGGTGTCGAATGCATGTTGCAAAAGTGCTGTGGAAGCATACCTTCTAACAGCTGAGCACTCTGCTATGGCCGGCAGTGAATACCTCCTATTGTGTGCACAGGCCACTGGTGACTTCATATGGTCACCAGTTTTTACAGCGGAGCTGTTGTATGCTAGGGTCTGTGAAAAAATGTCCTCACATGTCGACAAAAAAACTCCCCATTGGTCGTGGCAAGTATGAATAAATAAAAACAAAAAGAGGGGTCAAGTATGAATAAATAAAAATAAAAAGAGGGCAAGCAGCGTGAGTCAGCCTTCCTTGGCATTATTAGATAGTGAGGTCCTGATCCCTTGTTATCATCTCTAGGCATCGTCCTCAAAGTCGTCCTTTAGGTCGTCTTAAGCATCATTTTCGAGGTTCTAGAAGTCGTCCTAGACATAGTTCTCTAGACGTCCTCCTCTAGGCATCGTCCTGGACGTCGTAAAGATAACAGCTTCGGTGGTCCTCCATCTTCACGTAAGGTGGAAGGGCTCTACAATTTTTTCTATTGCTCACATAAGGTTAAATATATGGTGCCATAACATATCCACAATTTTCCACCTATATACGAAAGGGGGTTGGGGAGCCTACTGTTAATGCTTCACTTGTTTTTTTTGGACATTCCCAGGTGGACTACTACAGCCAGAAGGGAGGCACCGACAAAAATGCCGACACACGGGCCTTGCTGACCTGCCTTGTCCACAACGATGTGGCTGGACGTTGCAGTTGGAAAGGGTCAAAAGGGCGCAAGGAGCCCTTTGATGAACTGAAAAATATAATGACCCTGTTGCTCGGTAGGTTCCACTATTGGTTATTTCTTGTTCAAATGGCAGCTTCAGATAACATCTACAGTCGAATCTCGTTAATTAGAACTCTCTTAATTCAAACTTGTAGATAATTCAAACTTACACGCAGGTCTTATCCTATGCATCTTTATGGGTAGAAGCTCCTGGTAATTCACACTCGGCTTTATTCAGACAAATTTTCGGTCCCCTCGAGTTCGAATTAACGAGATTTGACTGCAGTACTTATTTCAACCATTTTATGGCAGTGAATAGATTGCAATATCTCCAATATTTTTGAAAATGGTCAAATAGAGTGATACTGATCAGTTCATGTCATATATATTCCAGGACTCGTAGCGGGGGGGGGGGGAGGGAGGAGGAGGAGGAGGAGGAGGAGGGAGGGGGGTTATTTATACATATACATCTTAAAGGGACAAAGATTTTAAACTTTTCTAGAAAGTGTGTTTTGGACGCCTTGACGTCGTGGCATGCTGTTAAGTTTGGTATAGAATTTTGTAACTGATTTTCAAAGCCTGCGAATAAATTGGCGATACCAAAACTAACCGTCCGAGTGATGTCATGTGAGAGTAGTTGTGCTCACGTTTCACATTCCTACATCATACAAATCAAGGAGCTAGGAGCTTGCACGAATCTTGTTAGTTCTGCACACCTGGGCCAGTGCTGGCTTCGCTCCTGGTATGATTTTTTCTCGAAACTCTATGCATCGCTGCCACAATGCATTGAAGGAACTTTAGTCTTTCTGCTTGTGCGACAACATCGCTGGAGCTCTGCGCATGTTCAGCACCAGACGGCACGAGCCCTCTCGTGCACTACCGTCTGCCTTCTGTGAAGTAAAGTTATGGCAGCGTCACAGGAGCTTAGTAAGATCGGTCTATTCGTTTGTGCGACATGCAGGTATCGGTTCAGGATAAAACTGGGTCAACATTGCCTGGGTCATGCCTGAGGCTTGTTTAAATCGCCAAATCGAGTTTCCAAATCGTCTTCATTGTCCAGTCCTGTTATCGTTTCTTCAACGATTGTACCTTTTTAAAATCATCTACTAGTCTCAGTTCTTTACCTTCGTTGCAGAGCTAGTGTTCTTGCACGTCTGGAAGTAGAATTAATTGAATATCTTGTTCTGTGATTTCTTAATAATAAGTTTTGTAAATAACAATTTTATTGTACCAAAAAAAAAATTCTGTCTCAACAGATTTTATGAAAGCTTTTAATTCTAGTTCCAGACACGTAAGAGCACTATATATCTCTGCCTAAAAAGTTAAGAACCCTGCAACCGGTAAATGTTTTTAAAAGGTACAAATGAGAAGTTAAAAAAAATGTAAATGCACAAAAGAAAAAGGTTTTAGTTCATTAACTTTTTTTTTAAACCAGAATATATCCTAATAATGTTAAAACACTGGGCTAGTTGGTAGGTGTTATATGTAACTAAATAAAACGGCAGAACAAGATATAAAAGAGACAGGATAGAACAGAGGTCTATCTGGTGCTTCTCTTCCTTTTATATCTTTTACGCTGTTTTATTTCATTATGTACAGTGAAACCCGATTATACCGAACTTGCACAAAACCGTCTACCAGTTTGATATAGCGGGTAATTCTATATAAATGTTTTACTATATCTGACAACGAACAAGCACGGCCCATTTAGGAAAGTAGTTTACTCTTGAAGGAGCATCTGTACGTTATGAGGGGTGCTCACCGCGGCTATTCAGTGGCCGCTTCTTCGTTTTTCAAGGTCTCACTGGCTCGCCCTCTCCCCGCTCCCTCCGCAAAGAGATTTTTTTCTTCCAAGCAGTCGACGCAGCCGCCCCCCCCCCCCCCCCAAAAAAAAAGGCCAGCTTTCTCTGCGAGCTGGCTTTCCCCAATGAGGTCACCTGCATTGGGGGAAAGCCAGCTTGCAGACCTAAACGGCGCTGTTGGCAGTTCGATCTATCGGGAGACTGCAATTTTCATTCGGTGTAACTGCATTTTTCGATGTGCATTTTTATTGCAGCTACTAGTTCGTCTACAAATAGTTTGATACAAGGGATAGTTCAAATTAACCGGATTCAATGTAATCGTGTTTGACTGTATGACCAAAATATATCCACCTCAGTCAAATGCAAGATCTTCTGAACAGAAAAGCTAATTTTAGGAGAGATCTTGATCCCTTGCAGTCTTCAGTGATATAGGTTATGAATGAAACCTCGAAAGTGGCAATTAATGATTCATCGACAGTTTCTTGAAGATGATAAAGATGTCTATGCACCTCTAATAACTGCAGTTTTATGTTCTTTTCTGGCGAACAAAATTGGGGTTGCTGACCCCAGTTTGAACAAATATTTAGAATTCTGATGTACCCCTATGAACGGTCGCATGAATATTACACATATGGTCACCATTTGATCTTTTTACTTGCAAAGTATATCCAGTGAAGCAACTTCAGCCTGTTTTGGTATCTCATGATTATGCATGATATTGTCTATCACTAAATGTATGTATAAACTGAGTGCTTTTTATTCTCTCAGCTGCTGGCAAGGCGAAGTACGCAGACTTAACCGAGGCAACAATTCAAGACGTGACGAAGAGGTGGCTCTGGTCGTTCGTCGACCGTGATGGTGGGCGGAGCAAGAGGCGAAATGTGGAAATGGAAAAGGTTCAATAAAAATTGAACCAGAAAATTCTCAGCTTTTTTGTTTTGACAAGAAAAACCAGCTCCCAGTGAGTTAGTGCATCCCTACATTTGGTTTCAAGTGGTTGATCAGAACTGATACTTACAGCTTCCGAAAAATGTCGGGCACAAGCTCATGTTCTGCAGTGTGTCCACGAGCTCATTGCAAGATTAATACCTAACTGCAAGTCGCTCGCCAATGTGTGGCCTTGGCTGTAGGGCGGGCACCCAATCGCAAAGGTACGGCCTATGCCTAGTAACGAGGGATCGGCCTGTGTCTAGCTGCATGTCATCAGCCAGTGCCCGGTCAAATGTCTTCGGCTAGCACCTGACCTCAGATGTACGGCTGATGCCCAGTTGCTAACCTCCGGCCTGCCTCTTATCACAGGGGACCGGCCGATGCCCTCTTGCTAAACTTCGGCTTCCTTTCGGCCACACGGCATTGGCCAGTACCCAAATGCTAACCTTCGGCCTGCGTCTGAATCGAAGTCTTCGGCTGGCCTCCATTTGCGAACCTCCGGCCAGCATTCAATCACAGGTCATCAGCCAATGCCCTGTTGCTCAACTTCGGCTTGCTTTCGGCCACACGGCATTGGCCAGTGGCCAGATGCTACACTTTGGCCTAAGTCCAGACCAAAGTCTTTGGCCGGTCTTTATTCGCTAACCTTCGGCTAGTGTCCTGCTAAATGTCATCGGCCAGCCTCCAACAGCCAGTCCCCTCAAGTCTTTGGCCAAGGCCCACAGCCATGTTCGGGCATAGTAGTTTGACCAGCCTTAGGCCGGAGGAAATCTGACCGGCCAAAATGCTTGAGCCATTGCCCGGCCGTTCATTTTGTGCTGCCTGCAGCATCTGTCGCTCGGACCCGTCCACTTTCACATGCATACATTAATAAGAACGTCAAAGCAGTTTCCTGCATAAACTATCCAAGTGGGTTCCCCCGTTTACCGAAAATAGAAAAGAAATCCTAGAACCTCTGGCGTGAAAAACTTAAGCAAGCAGGTGTGCTTTTCACGCACGTTTACGGATGCACGTTTTGACTCATAATATCTAAAGCAAGCTCCATGTATGCAAACTAGCAGTTATTCCCAGTTTTGTATCTGCCTGTGCTGAATTATCCGCTTAAAGTATATGTAGCAAGTACTTGTACCTTGTGTCAGCAAGATAAATATGTAAAATCACGAATGCTTTCTACAATTTGGTTCTGCCATGTATTTCAATTTCTCAAGTGATATTCGCATTGTCAAATGACTGTTTAGAACAAACTTGGTCATAGAGCTGCTGAAAACTCACCCTGATCCATGTAGACACATTCTACATTTTACTGCTTCCAAACATTTCAACAAGTTTTGACATTTTTTTCATTCATGTATTATTTTCACTAGCTGTTCACCACAAAACATTACACTTCTAGAATGGCATCTCGTTGTTAACGGTTGTCGATTAGCTTTGCTGAAAGAAAGGATATCTTACATTTTAAGATTTCTGGAACGCTTCACAAGTTGATGTACAGAAAGCATAGTTTAGGCACTTTGCTGAGGAGAGCGTTTATCAAAGTTTCCCGAAACAATACATGATGAAACAATTGCCACCAGTTTAATTTTTGTTTGCTCTAAAGGACATACCACTATACACAGTTCTATAAAAGGTTTGCACAGGGCTGAAACTGAGGGCACAACGTTTTGTGTCCACTCCACAGTATTATCAAAGTATTATTGCCTTGTGAAAAAAATACATCACAGTTTTTCCATTGCAGTAAATGTCTCAACATCAAGAAACAAAATGAGCAGACCTTTTTCATGATTATTCACTCGCGCTAAACTAAACATCATACTCGTGCACACATTATCTGCATGCAACCCCCACAATGAAGATGTTGGGATGATAATTCGTCAAATTCTTGAAAACATCATAAATTGTCTCTCTGACTCATAACATTTATTAGCTCATTCAGGTTCAACGCTGCCCACATAAAGACTTGCAACACTGCTGAAAGAAAAGGATGATTCCAATTCCTCGTCGGGCAGTTGAAATCATCACTACGTGCACATCATTACGTAACCGAGGGAGAATGAGCCATTATTTCCACTCTGGCGGTCACGCCAGCCAGGGGTCAAGGCGCGGAAGGTAAGTGCAACTGCCACTTGAAAGGGGTAAAAAAACAAAGGCAGACTGAAACCACTATGGTGCTGAATAGGACCCTCCCTCCTTATGGCACCACTTAAATGGGGATAATACCAACACCACCTAGACTAGGAGAAGGCCTCCTCACTGCCTCCATGACGTCACAGCACCTGGCCCGTCGACGACAGCTGCTGAGACGCAGAAGCTTCCCGCGCGGCGCTTACTAGAGTTGCGTAAAACGCCTAATTCTGCATTGCCGCGATAGATGCATAGCATATGAAATTTTCAAACGAATACTAAGTTACATGGAGATGGAATACTGCTGCTGCGCTCTATCACGGCGATCGTGACTGCTTCCGATGGCATTAAAAGAAAGGTACACAAGGCCCGGCTACATCGCAAAATATTTATTACAATATAAGTACAGTGTATCACAAGGAAGACGCGAACTTTTACCTCTTAGAACGGCCATTATGACAGACATAACCACATTGTGCGACGAAAAAAACCTGAACAAACCAGCTTTATAAAAGAAAAAGAAACCCAAGCCACTTGATCATTCATAACAATGTATCAATAAGGTATGACAACGAAGAAACTTTCAGCATTTGGTACAGTAATATTCACAGCCCATAATCAAATTGTGCGACAAAAAGAAATACCAAACTGGCCAACGTTAACAACAACACAAACTAGCCATTAGAACATTTATTTACAGGAAGGATATGAGCGACGTCCTTATATGACGAAAGCAAAGACTGAACCATGAAAACATGTGCTGTTTTCGCTGGTTCCGCAAAATTCGCAGCAAACCCTGTTAAACAGCCACCTTTATATTCGAAGAACTGCTGAAGGTGTATCTCATCAAGCATGAGCGTCACGTTTTTTCACGAGGCTTTAGAATGCTTGCCCTGCGCTTAATGTACATGAGAAAACCTTCTTCGCACTGTTCCTGCGATGGACTAACATCAAGAGCAGCACAAACTCGCCTGATGGTTGTGTCATGTGGCAAGACAAGCTTGTTGCTGTGTCGAAAAAACTTGTATGCGTGCGGAGAAATTGTGGGCAATATGCTGCAAAAAACTAAAAGCTCTGCAGAATACCGTGCACCTCCGCTCTTCTTTGTCAGCAGCTTACACTGTTCCTTCAGGAAGATCAGTGCGTCAGCCCTCTCATCATCATGCTACTCATCGTCACAAATGTCATCGAGCAATGAGAAAGCCAGTCCAAGCATTCTTCCTACCTTGTCCTCCTGTTGATGGGCCTTCTTTTTAATAGAGCGCTCCACGTCGTCCAGAAGGTTATCCAGCACACGAACGTCATCGCTAGGAATGCACACATCATCCGACACCAACGGAGCGCACTTAAAATACACGCGAACGGAGAGATCCTGTGACACTACCACAGACACAAGCAGCTCAGGGGCTTGCAATGCCGGTTCGATGTGGGCGAAGATGAGGCACGTCTTACGCACACGAACGTCATCGCCAGGAATGCACACATCACCCGACACCAACGGAGCGCACTTAAAATACACGCGAACGGAGAGATCCTGTAACACTACCACAGACACAAGCAGCTCAGGGGCTTGCAATGCCGGTTCGATGTGGGCGAAGATGAGGCACGTCTCACATGCTGTTGTACACTAAAACTTCCTATCTCGCTACTCGTTAACACGAGAAATCAGTTCACAGAGATGGTGAACTTTGTGCTGTTTTTCTTCTTCTTCAAACGCTGTTAGGGACTCTTGATTGGTTTTTTAGAGTAGCTCATTTTCAGTTCGCTTTCTTTTCACTTCAAGCTCTTCTCGAGACTTGCGCGCATCCGAGATATACGAAAGAGTTAGCCGCGTCAACTTCGTGGGAGCTTCAATCGTTCGTCCATCGCAGTCCGTACAGTCCGTACACGTGGACGTTGTACGCAGATGATCCGGTTTGAAGTGACGCTCGCAAACCTGCGCGTGACAGAAACAAAACACTAATTAGTATTTCTTGGGATAATTACGAGACATATTGGCCATTCGGAAGGCGCACGCTGGATACAGCTTACCTTGGGGTCCTTCAACAGCCCCATGTCGACGTCGCGCCGCCGGACAGCCGGCTGCCATTCCGCTCTTCGCTTAACGCCTCTCGGAAAAGAAAACAAGCGAACTTTGGGACCATTGTCGTAGTTCCCTCGACAGTTCGGTACACAACACCGCCCCGTGTCGCAGTATGCATTCGTCAACGAAATAAGTTCGTCGAAAACGAGCACTGCAACAAGGAACGGCCGTACGATGACAGAAAAACAAGCAACGCACGTGCTGTCAGCAACCCGCAAAAATGGTGACGGCTTTCCTCCCGGGTTCGTGTACGACGGTGTCAAAGGTAGCGCCATCTGTCGGGAGGCGAGATAGTTAGGAGCTTTGAAATTTCTGGGGCAAGGTGCAGTGACGTCAGAGGGCTTGGCCGGGGGAGTGAAAGGGCCTTCTCCTAATCTAGGTGGCTCTGACAATACGTAGGTTGTTGCACGGTGAGCACATCCTCCAGACTTTTGAGCAGATAGCGAGCCACAGTTCATTATTCAAAATCATTCATAATTTCCAACCGAAATGCTTTGTCTAAATGATGTTTGTGGCTCCATTGAAAATAAATATAATGTGATTTATGATTTGCTTGGGCTATTTGTTCATAATAAACTAAATTAAAAAAGGTGTAAATAAGACAAAGAAGAAGGAAGCAGAGTGCATGGCCATGTTATATGTGGACCTTCCTGCATCATTGTCTTGTGTGCACTTTCGTGATATTTAATTACATTGTGGGATTATGCTTTTTTCATAATTCTACAAGTTATATTCTTTTTGATTCTTTCATTTCTGATTAGCATGCCCTCTGAATGCTGTCCCCAGTGTGTTTCTTTCCCTAGTGAAAACACCTGTTTTCTTTTCTTGTGTTTCTAAGTAATGTAAATCCTCTGCCAAAAGTATGGTGGGAAGTATTGCTTGCTTTGTTTCCGTTTCATCACTCACTGCGTCATCGGAAATGCAAGAGCCCTAATATCGCTTTCTCGCATCTCCGAAGTAAATTAATTTTAATGACTGCAACCTGTGCATTAGCCGCCTTGTTTGTCTTGTCATCTTGAAGCACTGCCGACATAAAACCTGCAAAAGGAAAATGGCTCAAGTTATTGACAAACAAACAAACAGACCAGAGCTGCCTATTGGATACATAGACCAACATGCGGCTCTGATTGGCCTACACAAAATAATTTTGTGGAGGTGGCACTGCACGTCTAGATGCTCTGAAAGACTTCAAGTGCTGTTTACGAATAATTGAGAAGAAAAATATAAAAAATCATCCTGACCAACCTCGTAAAGACTATAGCAAATTCTGCACATACATTTGGCGGTTGAGGAAATTTCAAGGAGTGCAAGCTTGTGCTTACATCTAGGAATCAACTGTACTGGTGAAGAAATTATCTCCCAGTGGTCCATATTGAAGTACATTTCAGTCATCAGGCTTTGATGTTTATGCGCAGTTTTAAAGTCACTAAATAGCCTTCCCATGTCGGTTATGTATTCCCAAGCTTAGCCGTTGTGCGAGTCGTAAGCAACGAGTGCCATGAACCGGGCGGAAAACCGCATTTGTCTTTCTGAATTCTGAAACACTTTCTAAGAGAAAACGTGCCGCCTAATTTTGCTCCCGGGGGGGGGGGGGGGGCGGAAAACCGCATTTGTTTAGAAAACGCGCACAACACGATTTGCGTTTTATAAAGACATTCTGCGCACAAAATTTAAAGAAGCAACTTCTTTCTGAATTGTGAAACACTTTCTAAGAGAAAACGTGCCGCCTAATTTTGCTCCCGGAGAGGGGGCACCGCGAGTGCTCGCGACTTGAACGGGAATCGAGGAAGGAAGTTCGCGGGAGCGTCCATGAAACGTAATAGCCAGCTTGTGCGTTTTCAAGTCGAACTTTGTGTTGAGGCGGACTTGACCAAGTCGAAGTTAAGCAAGTCGAGGAAGTCACATCTAGGAATTTGAGGGCTACTATATCCTAGTGCGCCTTTTTTTTAAGCGCACATTTTTTTTAATATATACACATTATGACACTTGAAAACTCACAAGGCTTCGGAAAATCGTGCCGGTGGGTACCCATGTGCTTTGGAGAGTGATTCACTGGCAACTGTGGCGGCATGTAAGGTCCTGTTCACACACTTGAGTTTGATCGTAACCAGCTGTGTTGTGCAGACTTGTGTAGCCTCAGTACGAGATAACACACGGGTGCGCTTACGTCATCAATGAAGCAGCCTTGGAACTGCATTCAGCTAGAGTGAATGTTTCTTGTGAGATCAAAAACAACTTGCTATTTATAACAAATAAAGATTCACAACCCTGTCAAAACTTTTTTTAAATCTCATAGTGAAAGATTGGTGTGTAAAAAAGGTAAAAAAGTTAGCAGCTACCTTTACCTCCAAAGTCCTATACTGCTTAGAATGCACTACTTAAGGTGCAATTGTTTAATATTATATAAACTCGTATTTACCTAAAGAGAACAAAAAAAAGTTTGCCGCACAGTTCACACACGGCGCGAAGTAGTTCTTACAAGGTTGTTTTGCTGAACAAAGATGCTTTGCTTTTGACGTTTGAAACGCGTACGTCTTGATAAGATAACGCACATGTCATCTAAAATGCACCTACATGAATCGGAATTCTCAATGTAAAAGGGGAAATTAAAATGTTTCGCGAGGAGCCGGATTAGTTTTACTACGGTTCTTGAGGTGAAAACGAGAATAGACGACACTAAATCGTTCGAAACCACTTTCGGTATTGTGAAGAAACCTTTACTATTATCAATTTCCTGGTTACATTGGGGGAAACTGGGTGCACAGGTCATGTGGCGTCACTTTTTCCGCTAAATTCAGCGAGGAAATTAAACTAGTGTGTAGGTCACGTGATGTTCATTTTAATGCTATAGATTTGTGGGGAAATTGCATTGTCATATGTAGTTAAGTCACGTTACTTCAATTTTGTAGCTACATTTAGCGGGGAAACTGAATTGGTGCATAGGTCACGTGACATCAATTTCCTCGCCAATTTTAGCGGGAAATCTTAAATGGCGTATAAAGCAAGTGACGTCAGGTCAGGCGACATCAATCGACGTCACGCGACCGAAACGCCAATTTAGTGCTCCCCCCCCCCCCGCCCCCTAATATAGCCGGAAATGCATAAACGGACGGACGGACGGAGAAAATTATGGAATTAGGGGTTTCATTAAAACGCATGTCATGCATGTCATAACGGGCCAAAGGAGAGTGCTCCAGTGCTACCCGAAAGGTGGCTCCAGCCTGTTCTCTCGTGGAAAGCGAGCAGAAGGCTGCACCATGCTGCACACGGCACTCGATTGCAAACACACGTAAGTGCGTGAACCAGCGCGAATTCTTAGAAGGGTGGTCACTAACCATAGTCGATCAGCTTCTTAGCTAGGACTCGGGTGGACGGATGGATGGCGAGCTTGGTGTTGCAGTACACTAGGAGCAGGTACGGCTACGGGTAGGTTCCTTGGGACTTCTCCTCGAAGTACTGGATGCTCCCGAAGCGATGAAGCACCGAAACAAAAAATTGACAATTCGACTTGGAGCGATCTTCTTCAGCAAATCTGTCAGCAGAGAACGAGTGCGAGTTATTTCTTAAAGATCGGGTCAACCTAATAAGTGAATTTGCATACTGGCCAATTTGGGAACTCAGTCATGTTCGAACATGTCTGCCGCTAATTCTGGAAGGTTTGTTGGTCACAGTTTTGGAGGAAAACCTACGCCTTAACATTTCACCAGGTAATATGCAGCACCTAAATGCACGTTCAGTGAAAGTTCAAGCTTTCAGGTGCATAGAAAATTCAAACGTTCATTGAATGTGCACAGAGCAGGTCCATATTAGCGTAAAAAATTTCAAGGCGTAGTTCCTTTTCTGTGAAAAATACCTGCAACAAACTTGCCAAAGTCAACGTTGGGAACGTTCGCAGACGACCGAGTTACCGGAACTTTTTACCTATGTCGCCATCTCCCGACAGCCGCAGCTAGCACACAACGCAGTCCGTTGTCTGCTCGCTGCGGATATTCGGACAATGTTTCACAAGTAAATATCGCCGTTTAAAGGGGCCATGCAACGATTTGTGTACTTTGCGCAAAAATCGGTTAGAACAAACTCCTGAAATTAATGGCTTATTGAACACGCGTTCGTTTTTTACCACACGCAATGAAGTCGCAAACAAATGAAATAGAAACGAGCAGCGTTTATCCCCTCAACTCGCAGCCAGAACAAGCGACCACGTGATCTGGAGCTGGTTATACGCCGCCAATCTTGATCATAGCCACTCGCTGGGGTTGGCGAAGCACAGGACACGCGCTGTGTTCCACAGGTTTTATGGGTGTCATTGCAGAAATTGGACACGGGTCACTACTCAAATGCTTGTCGAGGTATTGATTATCACAAGCCCAGATTGAATCCTCACGCAACGCTCGTGGCTAATCTATGAGCAGCATTCAAATGTCGTCACTGGGGTGTAGGTACTACGATCCTGCAGCTACGTCATCAAGTTTTGCAAAGGAGAGAATTAAGGAAAACGCTCGATTTTCTCCTTTAAATTACACCGCAACAAAGGGGTTTCTTGATCAGTGGCGTTGCATGTGAGTATACTTGGGTCCCACTAGTGCCAGTAAACTAGTGTAACGTTAAAAACATTCCTACTAAACATCATTCCGCCGCCCCCTTTAAAAGGACACTGACAGAGTATTTAGGCATGCCGACGTATTTTAGTTGCACACGATCTATGAGAACCGAATTACCCAGAACACAATTTGAGGTTTGGAATCCATATTCTTTCCACCCGAAAACCGCCGGTCGACAGTTGGCCTGTTTCAGGCGCGCTCACTCTCTTTTCCACGGTCACGTGCCGTTGAAACTGATGCATACCAAATATATTGAATCGTGAGCCATCTAAGACACACATTCAATATTAAAAATAAAAATAATATGAGCCCATATCTTTTAAGCCACCAAGAAACTGCAAAAACTTTGATCGAAAAAACTTTTTTCAGAGATCACAGGAAGTAGATGTACACGTCATTCTCAATATGGCGGCGCAGCTCAGGCGGGACGAAGCGATGGCGGCGCAAAACGGTCCTACATTGCGACGAACGTGGGACCGCTATTTTATTTCTTTTCTTTTTTTTTTTAATTCTTACAATGTGTCACACGACATAATATGGGGAGGTTAAAAAAGAAAAGAGTGCAGTCCAGCGTCGGGCAGAAACTGCAGGAGCGACTTGCAGTACTTGTCGTCATCCACCCACTTGGTGCAGTCATCGTGTGGGTAACACTTTAGTTCGGCCTCGCTGAGTATCTTTTCACAGGTGTTGTTGCTCCTGGAGCAGAGCCACAGCAGATGAGCACCCGCCGTAGCCAGAGGGGCCGGACACTTAGGGCAGGTTCCCGGGTCGGCAGGTGTGTGTCCCCAGGTCCAGGTAACGGAAGGTGTTAGGGCCACCCCAGCCCGAATCCTCCCGAGAGAAACTTCCTCCACCCGGGAAAGGTTACGCGGAAGGGAGCAGACACACGAGGGGATTAAAGCGCGTGTGTCCCGTCGGAGGAGGTTTTTCTGGGCTATGAGGACGTGGAACGGGGGTCAGAAGGGAGGGAAGTGGGTAGGAGGTCAAGTAAGGGCTGAGTATGGGGGGAATGGTGGTCAGGCCAAGAGGTTTGAATGGTCATGGCTATGTCCCTGCACCTAGTGAACTTTTATGTTGATGGTTGTCTTCTGGTGTAGTATGTGCCTCTGCTGACATATTTCTGGCTTCTGGGTAACTTGCTTCTGGCTCCTGGGTAACTTGCTTCAGATGCTTAATTGAATTTAGCGAGTCAGTGTATATGTTAACTGCCTTGATATCTGGCGGACTGATGACAGCTATGATCACGTCGTGTGTGGCTTGTAGCTCCAGTAACAAGGAGACTGGTGTGTCCGACTTGTAGTTATAGGTGGCGGGACCGCTACTTGGGAACTGTGGTTCGTGGCACCGGACAATCGATTTTCAAGAACAGAATAGTGAGGGCTGCGGAGCAGTTCTTGCGGAGCAGGACCTAAGTCGTCGCAAGAGGCTTTAAAACTGGTCTTGTCTCAGCCGGTCCTACTCCGTTGCAAGTGTGTGAGCGGGCCTTCAGGTTCTAAAATTTGTTAACCTCCCTGGGGATGTGCCCTTCGCCTTGTAGCCAATAAACCGTTCATCCCTTTGCTGACAGCGAAGTGGAAACTACGTGCTCGTTGAACAGTCACACGCCTATATTTCGCCACGCAACCACGCTCTGGTTCATACGCACGCGCAGAGAAAGGGACGGGTCGGGTGATCAAAGGAAGGTGGTTAGTTGGTTCTGGTCAGCTTGTAGCTCCCACCGCACTGTCAGCTTAGGGATCAACGAAGTAAAGTATCCTCGTGATGACGTGACACCTTGAATCTGTCTTGACTAGAGTTTGTCAGCCGTGGCCTTCCAGCGATGTCTTTACGCATAAGTTTTTGTCCTTCAACTTTCCAGCCCTCCTTCGTGCGTCTGTCGAGTTCTTAGTTGGAGGCTTTACCTTCAGAAGGCCGTCGTTTATCCCTTCTGATGTCTCTTTCACGACATTCCACCATGCAAAATAATACTTCTTTTTCCTTAAAGGGGCGATGCAACAATTTTTCTACTTTGCGCAAATACCGCCTAGAACGGATCCCTGACGTTAATGACCTATGAAACACACGTTCGTTTTTCACCCCACGTAATAGAAGTCCCAGAAAAAATATCAAAGAAAAACGAGCAGCGTTCACCCCCTCAACTCGCAGCCAGAACAAGCGGCCACGTGATCTGGAGCCGATTATATGCCGCCAATGTTGATCATAGCCACGCGCTGGGGTTGGCAAAGCACAGGACACGCGCTGAGTTCCAGACATTGTTATGGCTCGGCTATTGTCGTCGTTGCAGCGATTGGACACGGGCCACTACCCGAATGCTTCTCGAGCTAGTAATTATCACGAGCCCAAATCGAGTGTCCACGCAATGCTCGGGTCCAATCTATGAGCCGCATTCAAATATCGTCACTGGAGGGTACTGCGATTCCCACGTTACGTCATCAAATTTTGCAAAGGAGAGATTGAATGAAAATGATCGCTTTTGTCCTTGAAATTACACCGCAACAAAGGAGTTTCTCGGCCAGTGGCGTTGCGTGCGAGTATCCTTGAGTCCCACTAGTGCCAGTAAGCTCGTGTAAAGTGAAAAACATTCCAATTGAATATCGTTGCACCGCTCCTTTAAAGCTCACAAACGAATATTCTCATTTGAGAAAAAGTAATTTCGAAAGTAGTGAGTAAACTTCTCGAAATTACTGCCTGAAAGTAATTCATTAAATTACTAAATTGCCATCCTACAAATGTAATTAATTACAGAACTCATAACCACAAAAAATTTAATTACTGTAATTTCATTACAGTAATGTGATTAGTACCATCTCTGATCGCGTTGCTGGCGTCTGCGGCGCTCGTAGAGTGATACGCGACCGGCACATCCGGGCAATCCGGACCACCTAAACTGTGTATTAACAAGCGCAAATGACAAAGAAGACAAGAAGGGGACAGGACAGAGTGCTTACTTAGAACTGTCAATGTAAGAGAGCATGTTGAGAAAGACAAGGCGGTAGTGAAAAAGGAGAAGAGAAAGATAGAAATAAACTCTTAATTTAATTGAGTATTAAGTAAAAAAATAAGCTCTTAATTAAATTGGCAGTTGTGAGTAAGCGCTCTGTCCTGTCCCCTTCATTTCTTCTTAGTCATTTGCCCTTGTTAATTCACAGTCTAGATGTTCAACCAACCAGCCCCCCCAATTAGTCTTGATGCAACCGAGACCAGACTATGAGGCGCAGCTACGGCTTGCGAAGGGACGACGTTTCCATTTGCTACCACGTTCTACCGAGGGCGCAGAGAGAACCAGGAGACAAATGACAGGACGACGGCGCACGCGCCGCGTGTTGCCGCACTACATTTTCTCTGCTCCGCCCGCCGCGGCAGGCCGCCTCACAGTCACCACGTCAGCGTCTCCTGTAAAATCGACGGTCACTATCCGCGGTGAAAGTTGGATCCAACATAACCGCCCTAAGAGCAGCATCTCGATACTCTGCTGCGCAAGCGGAGCATATTCGCGGTAAGAAGATCGCTAGGGGCACTTCTGCTTTCCTCACTATGGGTAGTGCACGTGCTACACACGCGGTCATGTTTTAATATTCATGGTGCTTAGAAGCTTGACACTGCACGTGCTTGCACCAGCAGTGGAAGTTGTAGTATACTCACTCTTGGTTGTGAAAACTTCCACCAGTGTCGCTAAACCCGTGGAACACAAACCTTCTTTGCGTTTTGACGTAGCGGGGGTGTGACCGAAAGAACGCCGTGAAGTTTCCTCCTTTCTTATATTCGAAAGCGCGCTCAACTTCGCAACTTTTGATGCTGGAGGGACGAAAAATCCCCTGCGATCCCCAGGCGGTGCACGACTGCACGAGAGAGCGCGGGGAGGCGAGCGTTAACGCCGCTCGCTGTACGTTGTCTTTGAGCTCTGTAGCGCCGACAATCCCGTCATGCCTCGCTCAGGCGAGGAGCGAGAGCAGATTGATGGGAGTTCGTCTGCTACGATGCGGCATTCGCACAGTGGAACTGAAAGAAAAAGTAGATTTTCTGCTAAAAATCACGTCCCGTGGGCCACAAACTCAAACGTCAGCTTAAATTGTAAGCGTCCGATATTTCATGAAAGGGGGAATCGACGACCCGTGCTTTATTTGCAAAATTTGAGTCGCTGTGTTGCTGTACAGACGCTGAAACCTACCAGTGTGTAATGAAAGGCTCAGGACAAACACATCAGAGGCCGCGTTATCTCACATCATCCGAGTGCGGGTGAAAAGTCGAAGATTTTTCGACAAAGCTCCTACAGCAGAAACCTGTGACGCATTCACTCAGCGTCCGGGAAAGCTAAACATGGAGACGTTACCCGAAGCTTGAGCAAAATCATAATTGAACGTCAGCTATCTTGCCCCGTCGTATTTTGTTTGAGAAATATCTCGTTCTGGACGCCCTCACCAGGAAAATAAAAAGTCTTACGAAACGTATTGCTAGATATTCCAACCAACTACATTTAAGCCGTATCCTTTCAGCTGGTTCACTCATAATGCCATGCTTAAAACGGAGCAAGCTTTTGCGCGTACAGTGTCATCAATTTTCTCTAGTGTATGCTGTCTTGTAGTCAGCTGGTTTCGGAAACTTACGCCGTCTGTAAATATCTCTGACAGCCGAGTTGCTTAATTGGAAGTCATCGCAAATATAAGTTACACGTTGCGGCAACCAACGTTTATAGATAAACGTTGGCAGCGACTACACTCTCGCATTCCCATCCATCACGTCGAACAGAAATGCGCTAGTTTCGGTTTGAGGTCGGTACTCTTCTACAACATCTATGGCGACAGCATCAGACTGCACTCGGTACATTCGGCAAGTTCGTTCGGGGCCGGTTCTCCGTACAGCACTCCGCGGTGCGATGCATTAGAACTCTCACAGTGCAAGTCTGGATCGCGGATCGAGAACCCGTCGGTGGCATCACCGCGGCGGCCATTGCTTGACAACAGGCAATACACGCAAGTCTAAGGGAGAAACACGCAAAAGTAGGAATATTGAAGCTTGTACGTGGTGCTCGAAGGCGAGTATTTTAGGATGTGCTGCGATCATTATATTGGGTGCTTGTAGATCAAATCGACATTCGTCAAGCGTTCGAACGTTGATTTAAGAAAAAAATGGGCCGGAGCACCACCGACTCTACCGATATCGCTTGCTTCGGTTGCTAAATAAATGACACATTCAGCGACTGAACGGCACGCTCCGAGTTTTAGTTTGTCACGGAAGCCCTCACAGCAGTTCAAAGAAAAAGCTTTCACCAGAAGTACTATGTACAAGCGGTTAAAACGAGGCGAATGTCCCCAGTAAAGGTCTTCTAACTTATCGTTTGCTAAGCTCTGATGACTTCGAGATCACTAATGACTCCACAATAACTTTCGGTAACCCTTCTCTTAATAAACACATCACAGTTTGCGCCCTACAAGTCTCCCTCGACCCTCAACAACGCCACATTTATTTAAAAAAGATCGATATTCTAGCGCGTTTGATATTCTTGCCCACAATATTTACTGTTATTTGCAGAAAACACGATAGAAGCTTCATGGTCGAGAACAACCTACAAAGGTAATAAAATTGAGTTTTCCCGTTTCTCCCGTAGCATTAGCTCCTGTCAAGCGGTGACTGCTGATGGTGCCGCTCGACCTCAGTAATGCAGGCCTCTATCCACGATACAGCCTACTAAAAGATCAGTGGTGCCAGTGCTATTAGACCTAAATCGATTCTTTGCATTCAGTTTTTGCGATGACAACTTAAACAGTACCATACCACCAAATCTTGAGCAAAGCCTGTCGTCTGCAGCGTCTTCAGCTTCACTTCTCATGCGTCTTACAGCAAACGGAGGTACCAAAGCCCCACAACGCGGGACAGGTTCGATGAGAGTTTCAGGGGTTTCAGTTTTGTTTTTGAGTTCTTCGCCTCGGTAACGCAGGCATGTAAACGTTTTTCAGACAATATTTTCAGTGGAATTTGAGTCGACTGAACGTTTTTGGTGCCCTTGGACGCAAAATGTGGCAGTAGTTCCATCAGTGCACACAATGACAAAAAGTCGTCTGCAATCGTCGCAACGGCCAGACAGACGCGTAAGAAATAGGCATCGCCACCTGCTCCGCCCGCTTCGCCGGCTCTTTCAAAATCTAGAACATTAAAACTGCGCATGTCCTCCGTACAATTGAATATTCTGATTGGCTTTATGGAGGACCACCAACAATTGGCGGGGTTCTGCACCGAGCTCACCGCAGACTTCACCAGAGATCGGCGAACTCTGTGGTGGGCCGAGCTTGTGCGGCGCCTAAACAGCCAGGGGCCGGCGAACAAGACTCGGGCGGAGTAGCAGCAGTTTTGGAATGCGAAAGTTAGAGTAGCAAAGGGCAAGACAGGTATCCTAAGTGAGGAAGGGAAGGGCACGGCATCAGGGCTATCCCGAGGTTCGCCTCTGACTCCAAAGGAGGAGCGAATACTTGGAATCCTCGGTGTGGACACAGTTTAAGGTTGCGGCGAGCCAGTGCCGGGACTGGAGGTGAGATCACACCATTTTTGCATTCACATGCCGAATTTAATGGTGCACCAATTGGCAGTGGGAAAACACCCCCAAACATTGCTGCATGCCCTTGTGCATGGTGAAACAAAACCTTGCTTAAATGCCCTAAAGTATATCACCATCGTGCTGTCATGTAGAGGGTCACAGTAAATTTGTATGATAATTCTAAGTCTCACAGCATATATCAAGAAAGGTTCCAAAGATAGTGGGATACGTGGGTCGATAGTTAGCGGGCCAATAGTTTGCACGTCCTAGCCACTAATAGAGTTGCCAAAATTATTTCAGCCACCGGCCGAAGATTCCCTTCAAACTGGGCCATCAACCTCGACGGCTTTCGGGGACCATCCGAGCCCAGCCGATGAGCGGGATGACGAGGCTAGAGGCAAGTGTTTCTTTCAATGAACCTGAATGTTTTGGTGTGAATTATATATACAATCTGTGCGTCTCTGAGGTTGTCTCACAGTTTAGTGGTCTTCTTGTGGCTCAGGCCCACCGTTGTCTGACTCGCCCTCTACGTCGTCTTCTTCTTCAGCTTCAGGTTCCGGCTCCCCCGCAGCAATGCAAACATTGTGCTGCACTGCACAGGCTGCAATGATGGTGGTAGCGGTCTGCGGTGGGTGGTACAGGGTCCGGTGCTTGCGGAGGCAACGGAACCTGTTCTGCAACAGGCTGATGTAGCGCTTCACCACAGACCATACGGAGGAGTGGGCCACGTTGAATCTCGCTACCCAAAGAGTTCCGCTGTAACGTGCCAGGGACTGGCGTAAACAGCCACGGGGCAAGGCCATAGCCACTGCCTTCTGCATGTCCAACAAGCATGTGACATCAGACACTCCAAATAAATCAAACGTGGTCAGGTGAACATTGGCCACCAGTCACAAGTGCATATATCGGGGGTGGCCAAACTGAGGCCCGCGAGCCGCATGCAGCTCATTGCGGGTCCAAGGGCAGTCGCGGCTCGCGGCTTTCGGGTGAGCGTGCCTCCCTTCCCCTCATGTCTTCCAAAGACTAAAAGAGACCTAGAATTTAAAAAAAGCTCACAGTCTTGACAGCTTTGTACTACACTACGAACATACAGCTGGACTGCTCTTTGACACATTGATGTGTCCAGTGACACTGCTTCCTTTATTGTTCTACAAATAATTTCGAACCGTATACGCATAACGGGCGTCAGGGGCCGTGGCTGGCTGGTGAACCAGTCCAAACATTCATTTTTGCTTAGCGGTTAAAGTAACATTCTGCTGATTTGTGTTATTGGTTGTAGTCAACAATTATACTTCTCCCTTTTGGAAAGCACTGCTCTTTCCATATCGTTTCTTCTTAAAAGTAGCCTCCCTCCCCTCTTTTTGTTTTCCTGCGGCTTTTTGAACTTTTGTTGTTTTGTCTGCGGTTCTAGCCCCATGTCACTCTGGCAACCCTGGCATATACTCTCTAGGAAGCACAGATTTTGCAGTCAGGGTTGAGAAAAGGACCAATCATCTTAAAATTGTTTCCTCTTTCGCCCGCCAAATCCAGATACCTCCATCAACCTGAACCATACATGAACCATGCTAACACTTGCATAAACTGGAGCAGTCCATACATGGGACAAAAATTTATTTTGCAATATTAAGTAAAGACTTTACCTCGATTCTATAGCATACAACTTTCTAAATGTCCTTCTCATTGGGCCTATAAAGAGCTGACCACGGTGATTTGTAAAAGACACCTAGCAAATGATAAATTTCAGACCTTTTCGACAAACTTATGTTATCTGCACAGCCATTTGGAATGTTATGTTTTGCCTTCATGGGGTCATGTACCGGTGAATATCCCAATTTATGAGAAAAAAGAAATAGTTTTTTTTTGTCTTGTAAAATCAGCAAAACAATTAATTACATTGTTTTTTTGGCAATAGCTCATTTACTTCGATAATTAGAAATATGAAGAGTCGTACAGATGTGCAAGGTACAGTAGGTCACTATTTGTCCACATACGTCCTTGTTGGTAGTTTTGGTAATTATTGCATAAGACAGATGACCCCAGTGACAAACAGTGCAGCGGCCTCACCATTCAACACATTGTCAAGTACAGTTGTGAAATGTTAGTTTAATTTTCTACCCAGCAGGAATTCACCAGGCTGATAGAGGCCACTTTCCATTGCCCATTCGAAAGGATGACCGCTTCCAGACATAGCTGTCATTGGCGCCATCAGGCATGCTGGGGTCTATGTACATTATGCGTGCCTTGGAGTCGCACACCTGCAGAAGACAGCAACACAAGTTTGTCACGTCATTCACATAGAATTCCAACACACTGCTGTGATTATTAAAGAATCAGCAATCCATGGCCAAGCCTTTTCCCTATAGTTAATTTTGTTACGCTTGGAGAAGGGAAGAATACATTATTTTTATTAGTGCAAGCATTGTCGGTCCAAATTAATATTCTACCTCTCACACTAAATGGCATGTGTCTTCACCTGCATGCCTCGCATTTCATTTGCTCTACTGTAAATTACTTTACTTTTGTGGGCTCGATATTTCGCAAATTTGGTGAACTGTGGCACTCAGGAATAGTTAGTGGGCATGAAATTTTGCAAACTGGAGTTCTACGTAATGGTTATCATAGGGAAACATGTTTTTATGATCTATTCTTTTCAATGTTATTTAAGTCACGAAGTTCGCAAATATTAGGTCCCTGCAAAACTTAAGTCGTTTCCAGTACTTGTTGAACAAACTTATTCTCCTAAAATGTATATCTGAGTTCAACAAGACAGCTTCTGCGCGTGATTGCTGTGTCGATGTATGAAGAAGACTACAAGCTATAGAATATTATTTGCATAGACTCAAGAACGAATGGTCTTCTTCTTGTCTGCTAGTAAAACTACAATCAGAAACGTTGGAAAACAAATGCAAGATCTTAAATGTACAGTTCTTCTCCAACTGTCACATACAGAATTATCTCCATGTTATCCCTGCCACACACCAATCTTACCTCAACCAGTCAGAAGCCCAAACATAAGGGATTCAGCTCCCTCTAACTGTCACTGACGACACAAAAGATGCACAGTACAAAATCGTTTACAAGTTTGCCCATCACACAAATGTTCAGTAAAAAATGCTTGTTCAAAACTTACATTACATCGCTTTCGCGACGTAACTTATTCCCCAGTGTTCACTGGTCATACTCATAATAGGAGGATCATGATCCGAAATACAGTGCAAACGCATACAAGGCCGTTTTTCACTCACAAGCGGGTATTGGGGCGGCGACGACCTCGCCAAACACCACTTTTGTCGCGCCTTTTGATCATGACTCGATGAAAAGTTTGTTTTGAGTATTTGGCTCCTTTTAAATGAAGTAATGGGACCCTCACTGAACATGTGTTTGTACTATCAACTTGTCAGATAAAAAAGGGCTGTGTCTAAAGTGCCGTCCGACGGCACTCTTGGAGAGCGTTCAAGTACCGTCCGACGGCACTCCACTCGCGCCTTCAAGTGTCGTCCGAAAGAAAGTCGGACGGCGCGTGTATCACACAGGAGCGCGCCGTCCGCACAGGAATCATTAGTTGCTACTCAATTCACTGCCGAATCAGACCGTATACACAGTGCATAAAGATATAGGACAGCAAAAGAGATGCACAGCACCACTTACCACCATAACATTCAGTGTGTAGTAGTGCTTTCGGCGCCACTAGGCACCCTTGGTGACGGTCTGCATGTCTCGGGGGCCAGGATCGCGACATGAGTCCTGTCCACGCACCCAACGACGCCGGCAAGGAGCCGTCGGCTCTGGCGAAGGCCTCCTTGTAGCCGCCTTGCTTTCCGCATGGAAATTAATCCAACGGCTGCCGAGGCACTCGACGATGGCAGCCGCAACAACTCTACCAGCCCGGCTCACAGTCATCTGGGAGACTGAGAGGTGCTCGTCATTCGCCACCATGCCTTGAAAGCTACCGGTTCCGAAGGACCGGAGCGCGCAGAGAACTTGTTCCACGGTCATGGTAGACGCGATTGTCCGCCGCCTCGAAGTCCGGGCGCCGAACGAAGCTCGTCGCAGAGCCAACGCACAACGGCTTTCGATAGCCGGTACTGTCGCCGAAAGTCGTCGTCGGGGAATTGAAAGGCGTTCCGGTGGTCTCGGTAGCGACGCCGGCGGTGGCAGAAGATAAGCTCGGCCGCAGCGTAAAGCACCGCCGTGTTGACGAAGTTTAACTTCGCCTCGATCCGAAGCGAAGATTTCAGGCTCAAACCACGGCTCTCGCAAAGTTCTAAAACGTCATGTTGACGTCAGCGACAACTTCGACAAACGAGGTTCCTAATCACTCTTTTTTTACACAAACTTTGGAGGGATTTAGAGCGTCCACAGGTCACCTAGGGACAATCTGCAAAGCATTAATTTTAGCTTGGCGTAGGAATGTAGGGACAAAGAGGCGCTACATCATCGGCGAAGCCGTTCAATCAGCGGGCTCCTCGCGCCCCTCACGCGCTGCACGCGCGCTTAGATGAACTTTGCTACATTCCGCCGCTCTCGAAGAAATGAGCGTTCTAACGATTGACACCTCGCTCGGCGCGACGTCAGCGTCGCGAGAGTCCAATTAGCGCGTTCCGCAAACTTCGGGCACTAAGTTGTGCTCGACGAGTTTAGCGACCCAGGTGGCGATGCCCGAACTTCTCGCCGCGAATACAGTTACTCCGAATGCAGGAAGCCCATCTACATGAAGAAAAAAAGGCGCTATCCTTTGAAGAGCGCCGCTTGCTATCCTGTGACGATTATGATGTCGGGCAAGTGGGGAGAGTAAAAGAAAAAGAGAAACAAAATGGAAGCAAAAGGTTGTGCGCGGCGGAGGAGTCAGAGGAAGGACGGTAAATGTATATGCATTAAGGTAGCAATTTGGGCCAGTTGGTTCATGATCACCTAAAGAAGCGCAAAAAATACAAGGACGTGAAGCAAACAGACAAGAGCGCACATAGAAAAGAGCCCGATCTAAAAGAAATAAACTGCATTAAGGTAGCAGTTTGGGCCAGTTGGTTCATGGCCACCTAAAGAGCGCTCTTGTCTGTTTACTTCCACGTCCTTGTATTTTTTGCGCTTCTTTGCGTGAAATGCCTATGCCTTCAGAACACAACAGAGGTCATAAACAAAGTCCTCCCTCCCCCCCCCCCTCTCTCCCGATCAAGAAAAGCCAAAAATAAAACATCGGGGCCCTCGGCATTTTTGGGGGGAATGCGTAATTCGCAGCTAACCCAATCAGATCCAGGAAGGCCACCACGACGATGCGCTTTTAGTCTGCGTGTATGAGTTTGCCTGCCTTTCGACTTTTGGCTTCGCTATGACTTGCTATTAAACCAAGCCGAGATAGGGTACCGAATACCTTGGGAGAACCATAATCACGTGCGGCTGCGAGAAAAAGAAATGTAAAGAAAAAGGGTGCTCGCTGGAGGGGAAGGTAGAATTCGCTACCTTTTGAACTCAGAGATCTTCAGTGAGCCTAGTGTTGTGAGTAAACAAAATACAAAATGTGCTCAGTTGACAAGTACCCACGCATAACAACGGCTATTGCGCTGATGGAGAAATGGCGTCCGCGTAAAGTCAACACAACACCTACAGACAAAATCAACTCTCTGACGTCACGCAGCTGTCAGTATTGCGCATGGGCAGAAGCTTCCTCTCAAGCGACTTTGGCTTCTGCGTACGCGCGTTGCCCACACTCGATGCCGGCAAACGCGGACTTGTTTGTCAACAGCGTGTCGTTTGGAATGAACGCTAATCATTGTACTGAGCTTTCCTCCTTGCTAACACCCTCCCCTTCAAATATTTATCTTTACCATTCTAGCAGGCGACGCCTTTTTTGAACGCACAGAGAGGATAAAGAGACGATTGTTGCGTCAGCTCTTGGCTTAACTCTTAGCATGGCCGTGACAAGCCTATAGCCGTGACAAGTTGTATACAACTTGTCATGGCTGTAGCCGTGACAGCACGTCACGGCTCTATAGTTGTGACAAGTCGGATCTTGGCGACACGGCTGCATTCCTGTAACATTCTGTCACGGTTATGTAGCCGTGACATGTTCGATCTCGGTGTCACGGCTGTATTGCCGTGACATTATGTCACGGCTATGTAGCCGTGACACGTTCGATCTCGTGTCATGGCTATATTTCCATGAGATAATGTCGCGACAATAATGCCGTGACACCAGATCCAGCTAATCACGTCTTTACAGTTGTGGCATGTCAAGTCAATACAGGCGGCCCATCTTCAGCTGGCCCGTTGAAGATGGCCGTCCAGTTTGCTGGTTTTTTTAGCCAGGCGTTTCTACACATTTCAGCACCCACGCATCTTGCAAGGAAGAAGATAAACAGCGACTCAGACAGTTACAAACCTTTTTATTAGATTAAATCGAGTGTTCTACTTGACATACTCCACACTGACAAAAACAACAGATTCAACCGCTAACGTAAACTAGAATGCGTCTACAGGGTTTAAACTTATAACACAAAATTAAAAAAACAAGCGCTTTTTTACCTTAAATGACAGGACTAAAATAGAAATAGAAGCATAATTGTTCAAAGTAGTTGTTTTTCAGCATGTTAGTTTGTCACCACGAAAATATAATGTTGCCGACGACTGCAGCGATGGGAATGGTGCATGATAAAGATCACAACGAAACACTAAGAGATCCAGAACTGTATAAAAAAAAGCTAATCAGTTATTGAACGAATTGTGTATATTTTCATCACACAAAAATGATAGGCACAGCAAAATGTCGCCATTTCTTCCCTGGTTCTAAGACTATCACACGGTCAGCGTGAGCGCTTTCGAACCCACGTATGTTTGATCTCGTCTATTTAAAAGGCCACCACAAAACTTTATTTCTTTTTTTTTCTACAAACAGCTTGGATAGGTTGCACATGTAAAAAGGCGGATTTCCCGCAAACAAATAATGTGATTCGGGCAATACTTTCGGCGCGAGACGCATTTTTGTAAGCGGCGCAATTGGTTCCAAGTTGCAACCACCATAGGTCGACGAAAATAATCCCTGGAGAAGGGATTACCATACATCCTCCGCGTGCTGCAGACAGGTGTGAGAGAAAAAAATGGAGAGGGGGAGCGCCCGTTAAAAATGCGTCCCGCGTTGTAAATATTGCTCGAATTAACTTATTTTTTTATGAAAAACATATTTTGACGAGTGTTTTGTATTGAGGCTGTTCGTAAAAAGATGTGTTTGCGCTGGAGTGTCCCTTGGGCAAAGTGATCACAAAAATTCATTTAATGAATCCTTGGCTGCAGTTCCACAGCAGACATTGAGTGGATGAAAACTTCTAAGTTTAACATTCAAGCAAATATCAAGTTATGTAAGGACCCTTGCTGCTCTCAATAGCATGATAGCATTCTGAGGCATGTAGAAATAATAACATATTATAGGAAGAAAAGGAACTAATGTTGCAACTGGCGACGAGTTTTGATTAAGATTGTTACTACCTATTTGCTGAAGCCTTTCAATTTACAGAACATGGGCACTTATCATGAAACTGCAGCCTTGAATCACAGATTAAACAAAGAGTTCTAAGATGCATGAACAACGTTTTAGGCATAAGCATTGCTATTCAACTTCGTGCAAAACTTAAGCCCGAAATGTTTACGCTCAAAACGCAAATTACGGTATAGCAATATTAAAAATAAATACCAAAAATACAAAATGTCCCCCACAAAAAAAAAAAAAACATTCCACACTAAAATAGCCTGCAATGGTCAGAAACTTGACGGATCAAGATGTAACTACTCTCAAACATGTCTTTCACGGGTCACACCTCTGTGCTAAAATTAGAAGTCTCAGCTCCGAGAGCTAAGAAAATAGGAAAAGGAAAACTGATTTTTACTCGTTTTTTTCAACGGCGGAAAAGGGTGACGCCGCATCCGGAAACGGTAAGCAAACAATGACCAGTGAAATATATTTTTGTAAGCACTTACAAATGGATCCGTCAAGTTTCTGGTTTTTGCGGGCTATTTTAGCATGTAAACTTTTTTGGGGGACACCATGTATAATAAAAGATGCAAAAAGCCAACACAAATGACACTAACAACACATGCGGGTAAGAGGCATTATCTGATAAGCCCAATGTTTAGATAATAGATGAAATGCTCTTGACCACGCCAGTTAGTTTCTTAGTCATCCACGCACGCTCAAACCCTGCCACCCCTCTTAACATTCATTGCACGAGCCCAAGGGTTTTGCCGAAGGCGCTTGGGTAAGTCAGGTCTTTCAAGTAGTATATAAGGATGCATAGAATAAGAGCCCTCTTGAAAATAGACGATGAGTTGAGTTCGATGACCTGCATTAAGTCTGCACTGCAGGGGATGGTTCTAGCTGTCGGTCCAAAATATATGTGAGGACCTGCCGATCCTCAGGGTAGTATGGGCACGTCACCCTGGAAGGAATAGTGACAATGGGACTGATCACTATCAGTCTTACATTTGTTCTGATGTATAAAATGTCAAAATCGACCATCTCGTCTGATCCTTGGGGAAAATGCCATTCGGGAGGACCAGAATATCAGCTCCTTTGCGGACTGAGAGGATAAGCGTCACATATGATGAATAATTAACCAAAGTTGTATAATTAAATTTTTAATTAACGGTTTAGTTGGCCATGTCGCAATCGCAGTTTTGAAGGCCACAATTAATAAACCCTAAACCGAATGAAGCGATTTGCGAAAAGACGAGCTTTTTGATATTCATCGTTAAAATTTTGACATTTTTTGCTTGATTCAAACCCACGCGCTGAAGAGCGCGCCTGATTATGAGCGGTAGAAGAGTGGCGTAGACACTTCTGTATGTCCGTCACTGTCTTGAAAGTGACGCCGGCGCGTCCACCAAAGACGTACCGCCGAGATACTGACGAAGGGCTCCAAACACATGCGTCACTCTTCTACGCATCATAACCAGGCGCGCCCTTCAGCGCTAGATTTTGAATGAAGCGAAGGCAAGATTTTAACGATGAATATTTGAAAGCTTCTTGCTTTTTTCGGAAACTGCGTGAATTGGGTTAGCCTTTAATAATGACTCCCTTTAAAACAGTAATAGAAACTAGGCCAATTAAACTGTTAATTAAAAAAGTTAGTTGAGAGAATTTGGTTAGTCAACATACCGTGACGTTTATCCCTCATTTGATGTCCGCAGAGCCCCGGAAATATTCAGTAAAAACGGCATTCACGTATTTATTATCCCCTTTCTTTAGCATTTCTGTTAAGCTAAAAAAGAAACACCCTGTATGTACATATATAGGTGAACTCGGAGTAGTGAATGAGCCGGGAGACGTGGTAAGCGAAGCGTAAGTTGATGCAATGGCAGACTCTTTGAATATGTTATTAACAGCAAGCCAAATTTAATTCTCTCTCACTCTCTCCCTCCCTCTCTCTCACTCTCTCTCTCTTATATATATATATATATATATATATATATATATATATATATATATATATATATATATATATGCGTTTGTCTACATGCATGTACTAACTCTGGCTTGGCGGGCAGTAGACTGAATAACTGTCACCATTATATCACCGCATTACACGTAATAGAAAGAAGAAAGGAGTGCGGAGCAAAGGCCCACGCACACAGGTGTTCCCGCACCACTGACCCATAGCCTTTCAATAATTAATTAAACAAAATGACATAAAAATAACAATATAACCTGCCGCTTTTATATTTGATGACGGTTTCGAGGGCCAAGTTATAATCGCAGATACAAAGCTGATCCATTGGGGTTACACTGGTTCATACAATTTTCGGGGAGGTTCTAAAATACAAAGCTTTGACTGACGTAATTCGGTACGCAGAAATTGCGTCCTTTGCACGTGTGGCCAAACTTCAACGGCACGTATTCATGCCTTGCATTGACGTCAGATCAGTCGCCATTACTCCGTACCATGCTCCTTTTCCCGTACCTTCTGCAGCCTACATTTCGCAGAATTTTATTGTGCGAAATGTATGCGCTGCAGAAGGTACGGGCATATGTGCATGGACTCTAAGAAAGGCCCGTGCGTCTACTTTCCCGGACAACACTCGGAGAGCCAATCACGGCCACTTACGGGGGCAGCTCAGCGACTGACTATGCCGAAACATACGTTTAGACAAAAAAAAAACGCAGTCTGAGTTGTGACATTAAGCAATGCAAAACGTCGCTCTTGCATTGCTTAATGTCACAACTCAGACTCCGTTTAGTGGTCTAAACATATGTTTCGGCATCGGCATTCGCCGAGCTGCCTCAATAAGTTGCGGTGATTGGCTCTCCGAGTGCTGTGCGGGAAAGTAGACAGTAGACGCACGGGCTTTTCTTAGAGTGTGGTACAGGGCAGTGGCGGCTAGTACGGTGCCATATGACGTCACGTGCAAGGCATGTATAGCACGATTTTCAACACTCGCGGAAGCGCGAGGCAACATACTTTCCACGGTTTTAGTTGGAACCTTGGTACCTTGGCATGGCAACCAGACTGACATCATATGAAAACTATATATTTCATCTATTACTTTTCGTATTTTTGTCATCTAATGTCGAACGTCGACGCAAGCGCTCAGATACTGCCGCCAATGGCCACATTCGAAAGCGGCTGCCTTTCTGGACTCCAAACGTAATAACAGAGCACCCTGCATAGGCACTAAGCGAGCGTGCAGTTTCCATCCTAGTCTCCGCTTTCCCCGTGCGGCGGCAACCGGCCTGGCAAGCAAACGACGCCGAGCGGAGCATCCTTCTTATGAATGAATGAAAGCATAAGCTGATGTATAGACACCGGTAGTTTCCGGGCCTGGTTGAAAATGTCTTCTGTGACGGACAACGTAAGCTGAATAAGAAATATTTACCTTTCCTTCAATGCCAAAAAATATCCAGTGAGTGAGAATAATTACCCAGGCGGTTATGCTGTAGGAGGCTGCGTCCACAGTGGCAGCACCATCCAACTTGACCTTCGGTGGTGCGGCCAGGTCGCTGGGCCGGGTGTAGCAATCACGCTCACATGTGCCATCTTCTTTACATCGCCCACATCGTACGCCTTGAACGTCTTTTGACGTGAGTCTTTTGACAAAGTCACCAACTTCCTACGTTTCGAGATCCATACATTTCAGCAAGTTGGAAATACTTTAAGGCCACGGTCCCACTGAATGTGGCAGTTTAGGTACTTTTTGGCAGGTCATTACTCATCTTCTTTTAAATACTGTTTTGTGGAGTTGATGTCGTTCGAAAGGCAAAGCAATCTTCTTTCATTTGATATTATGTATGTATTGGTTTATACTGCTCATCCGCATTTGTAGCGTTGCGAATATGATGGCGCGGACCCTCACTTGCTCCGCTGGTTCATGTTTCATGAAGAATCTATTAAAGATAACACGGTTCCAATAGAGCAGTTTTGTTAAGATGATGTCGGAGCAGAATGTAACGACATACATTTTTGGTATTTGCACTACTTTGTTTTATCTCTCCAAATATTGCCCTAAAATAGTAATTTTTCAGGACTAATATGTTTTTAATGAAATGCGCTAGGGCAATGAAATTAGCTACAGATGTTGTGCTTATAATGGGTAATATGCAGAAAAAATTTTAATGTTGTGTAAATCTTTTTTGTTTAGATATTCTATATCAAACGTAGCACTTTTTTCCGAATCACGGTGCTTCAAATGCCGCTGAGGAAATACTTAAACTATGATAAAATCTTTTATAACAATTAGAACTACAATGGTTGCCCAAGAAGTGGACGATGGCTTTTTTTTTCATTTTCAAAGTCATAACGCTTCAATAGCCCTTTAAACTTACCTGTTTTTGACGCATACTTTTTATGGACGTCATACAGATTTATTTGCATCTAATAATATTTATTGCATAGAATAGATATACATTGCGATGTATTAGATTTTCACAATGATCTTGCTTTGGTCTCTTGATAGATGTAGAGTTTAGTTAATTTTAAAAACAATTAAAAACTATTTGGGCGTTTTGTTGCGCTACCTGCCGGATGGCAGACAAAACTGCTGATTTCTAATGTTCAAGAAATTATCGAGGGCGGCGTTGGGGTTTGTGTCATCATCAATGTCCGTGTCTTTTTACCTTCACATTTAGAAAATATGTTGGAAGGTTTACTATCGACAAATGAATGGTTTAGGTACTGGTTCAGGTTAATAAATCTAAGATAAATAATTACACAAACGTAGTGTGATATAATGTGTTCTTTATTCGATATGATTGAAATCGATAAACAATAAAGACGAAAAGGAAAAGAATACACCCGAGTTCACTTCGTGCCTAAAGCCACTAAATGAGCTGCGCTTAGAGTATCGGCACTCCGTTCCCCAACATTGTTGTGGGCGCCGCCGTTTTGGGTCTTGTGCAGAGCAAACGCAACTGCCGATCGTCATGATTCAAAAGTGCGACTTCCTCAGCATTAGATCCGGTGTCAGGAAGCTGATGCAATATTGCTTTGCTCAGTCGCGGACGGTTTAAACATTTGTGGACGACGGAAAAGCGTTTCCTGTGATTTTAGAAAAAGCTTCAGATAACTGGCAACCATAATTTTAAGACACAATATGGCCAAGTGTCGTTACTTAGAAGCGTAGCTTATTTAATGACACAATTCATGCCCTTGTTCGAGGAGCTTACTAATACCTGAAGGGGCCATGACGTAAGCCCCGTGGGTTCCACAAGCCACTACCTTTTGACGCCTGCCTCTTCGTCATTGTTCCCGCTAGTGCCACTAAATTAGCTACGCTTCAGAGTAGCGACACTTGGCCATATTGTGGCTTAAAATCAGGGTTGCCAGTTATCTGAAGCTTTATCTGAAATCACAGGAAACGCTTTTTCGTCCCCTGCAAATGTTTAAACAGTTCGCGACAAAGCAATTGAGCAATATTACACGAGCCTCCTATCACCGAATCTAATGCTGAGGAAGTCACACTTTTGAATCATGACAATCGGCAGTTTCGTCTGCTCTGGACAAGCACCAAAATGGCGGCGCCCGCAACAATGTAGGGGAACGGAGTGCATATACTCTAAGCGCAGCTCATTTAGCGGCTCTAGTTCCCGCGAACCTCCTTTCCCCTGACTGAAGCGGAAACTAAATATGAATAATACACCATTATTCTAGCTTATTTAGTAAGAACCAACTACACATGATGAGATGAGGAAGCGGCCGTGTAGGAGAAACGCGGGTTTTAGGTGTGACCGTTATACTCGTCTCAGAAGAGAGAACGCCAGCTTGCGCTGGTTTCAAAAAGACGATCCAAAAAAAAGAGGCGGCACGCTGTGTTCTTTGTGATTGTGCGTCTAATTAGAGAGTTTTAGAAATACGTATAGCAGCAAACGTAAGCCCCTACGTTAGCGTTAACGCTGCATCCTCCATACTGCGCATGAGCCATACGTACGAATTGCGGCGAACTATGCGTACGTACGCTTGCTATCGCTTTTTGCGAGCGTACGTAGCAGTCCCCTGCGTACTTTTCTCGTTGCTCTCCTCGCGCACGGGAAAGCGCGAGACTACTCCAGTTTGGAAAATGGCGGCGCTGAGGCAAACCAGTGGGAGTGCTACGCGCGTTGTACGGGTTCGCTTCACCATTGAAGATGACCTCAACCTTGGGGAAGATAGAGAAAGAAGGAGAGGAAAAGGGCGAGGCTCGTGGCGGGCGAGGACACGCGGAGTTTGGAGTCGGAGACAGACGAAAGAGCCGGTGCCGAGCAAGGCCTTTAACTGAAGACCCGGACCACTAGTACGGTGTAACCACTAGACAGCCTTGGCCCTCCTATTCATCGGACTCTGAACTTCAGTACAGATAAAACCTTTTCCCAATGGTAGCGCTTCCCCGTGTGACTTTCTCGGAGCGAATGCAACTCGGCCTGAACGGGCGGTATTCACAAGCGACCCACAACCTCCTCAAAGAAATCAACGCGACGAAACCTTTCGAGCGCCCACAAAGAAGGGTGTCGGTAGCCAAGAACGTTGGCGACACCGTCGGACCCAAAAAGGTGTTTCGTGTGCGGTCGGTACGTGAGCGGTGCGACCTATCGCTTGCATACATCCAAGCAAATGACGAGGCCAACATAAGATAGTAGGGATCCCACAACACACTGGAGCGAACCATAGATCAAAGTGTTGGTCGCACAGCCCTAAAAAAAGACAAAACGCGTTCACAACAGGCAACTGGAAAGAGATTCACGCACTTCGTAGCAAAGCGAAGAGATTCGCAGTGTCAAATTGCTTTGACCGAATACCCGCCTTGGATTGTTTGAGGCAGTTCGTAGGAGCACATCTAGATGGCACTGCAACTCTTTACGTATCGTTACGTATGCGTTTGCCTTCCGCTATACTAAAAGTGCGCGATTAACGCGCTCCGTAACGTTACGTCGACAGCTAGCGTGCGTTGTACGTAGTGCTGACGCAAGGGTCTTTACGCTATTCTAAAACTCTCTATTCATATACAGGTATATATATATTTGAAGATCGACGATAGACGTCGATCGTCTCGAGGTAATGTAACGTAATAACATTATATAGATAATAAACATAATGAAGGACTGAATGACTCAATTTTTCAATTCATGGATTGTAATATGGCGGGAGATTATTGTACTTACTGTTGATGAAGAGCAATATGAGGAGACGAGGTAATGATTAAATGATGAGGCTCTATAAGGACGACGACATTAGTGGCTATCGAACCACAACGTACAGTGCCAGACTTGTTTCAAGTATCGCGTACCCAAAGACTTTTCTTCACCCGCAACAGAATATGGTCAAATCAATGAGGATGCTGCTTTACAACTGTACGTGGAACATGAAAACTGCACTGTGCGAAAGTGCGGCTTATTCATTAATATGAAGGACAGATTTTTAGCAGCATCCCCTGATGGACTGCTTGGAACGAATGGCCTTGTTGAGGTAAAGTGTCCGCGTTCCAAAAGATTCTTATAGCCTTCCGAAACCGCAAAACAGTATGAGGGGAAAAATAAGAAAGTAGCTTGGTGTGAAAAGTCCAAATCACCACCACAGCTTCTGCTACCAAATACAAGGACAGTTACACAATACACAAAGAGTGTTTTGTGATTTCGTTATATTTACACTCAAGGGCATTGATATCCAACCCAACGTATTCAGAGGGATGGCACCTTCTGGTCAAACAACATAGAGCCTTTTCTACTCAAGGTATACATGAAAGGCCGGACTTCCGCTGAAATTCCTCACGCAGACGAGTTGTCCGATCGAATAAACTGCCATTACTCCCGATCTGGGAATCTCTCAATTTTCGTTCGTAAGCCATAGTGTCATGAGGTCGATGGGTGTGGCTCTTCGTCCGCCAAACATTGCTTCGGCGGGTATTTTTCTCGTGGAAGATGAGACCGTCGCGTGCCGCCGGAACAAGAACCTGGCGATTCTTCACTGAACTGGTTCTTCCGTAAGCTTCAAAGGGGCTTTCTTCGTTTCACACACCATCTGTTCTGCACGCCCGCTAGTTGCAGGATGGTATGGTGCACTAATGTGGTGCCTGATTCCGTTTTTATTTTTCTCAAAAACTTGTTTATTTTATTTGAAAGAAGATTCGGCGCGTTATCGGATAAAAGTATTTTCGGTAGGCCAAAAGTAGCGAAAAGAGAGCGTAGAACGTCAATTACGCGTTTGGACGTCGTGGCATGTATCGTGTAAACTTCCAATCACTCACAGTACGCATCGACCATGACTCCGCAGATGCGGATACGTTTCGCCACCCACCGACTGAATAGTGGATCGTTTTCAGTTACTGTTCATGATGGCGCTGTACTCTAGAAGGACTTCGATTCTTCCGCAAAGTTAGCCCAGGTGCCAACACTTTTGTCGAAAGCGGTTAAGTGCTTGAAACGTCGACAACGTCGGTAGTGACGTGCTGTGCTTGACACTTCACGCTTACCATTCGCTGAGAAGAAACTTGCTTGTTCGTCTGCCAGGAGTCGTCCGATATCAAGTCATCACCACAACTCCATCTCCCGACAAAACAGGTCTTCATTGTCCGCATGTCCATAGTTAGCAATCATGTGAACTTATAAATTTCCGAACGCTCATCACTTGCCGTCGCTAAACGCCGCTCAATCATAACGTCTTCACTGCAAATAAACGTCTTCCTATTTATACTGATGCTTTTCATCATATTCATCCTAAGCTGTACTTACAACATAATGTGTGTCGGTTCTTCCGAAAATATTGCAACGGCCGTTTGTTTTCTGGGAACTATAATGTAACAACCTTTACAACATCTTCCCGATCCCGTGAAACACAATATTTTGTGACATCACTTTTCAGTCGTCACTTCGAGTTTCAGCTAAATCGTTCCAGACGACAGCCGATGCGGCTAGCACGAGCACTGTGCCCCTGAACATTGCGCTGTACATGCACGCGCGTGCGTGCTTGGTCGAGACGCTCGGAAGCCCGAGCTACAGAACGCGTGTAGCATCGGCTGCGTCTGGACCCAGGCTGAAGCGAGTATAGTATAGACAGCTTGGCAGCAGCTGCGCATAGGGCGCTACCGTAAGTGACCTTGACCAGTTTTTGTTCCCGCCTACTTGCGGTACCCTCGACTTGCGACAGATCATCGTTGCGGCAGCAGGACAGGTTATTCGTCGACTTTAGCCGGTCGCTACCGTGTCGTCCATCCGGTCACCCGGAGCGAAGTTCACGGTGCTCCACTGATGGCGAAAGAAGCCCGGGGGATACACAATCGGTCCTCGCTTCAGTCCGTGTCTCGCGCATCTTCAGGCAGACGCACGAGCGCAACGGCCCTGAACAGTCCTGTACTGCACGCGCTATGGCGGCTCAATCTGGCGTGTGCAGCGTCTATAATGGCGAGGTGGAATACCGTCAATCGCGAAGCAGTTTACTAGACGTCCGCTTCCACTGGTGTCTTGGAAGATTGAGTCTACTGAACGTGCATTCCTGCAGAAGAATTTTTCATTGACAGAATATTGACACGTCAATCAACAATTGATTCCTTCTTGGTAAGATGTATTGCGAAAGCCCGTGGCAACCGCCGAACCGCAAGTCTGCTTTATCAGCCTGACATTCTCGCATACATGAGTTTGCTGGGCCACGCTATAGACCTATAGACCATTTGCTGTCTTACCCAAGCATCAAGGAGAATGCAGGGATTGGTGTTCCACGCGCCACACGCGCACGCCTTTCCTGTATAAATGATTCGAAGTAAATAACCAAAAGAAAGCATTGACGAACGCGCGTGCAAGATGCCATTTGTTTTAGGTTTTTCTTTGGAAAAGTTACTACTGCTGAGGCCAGCACGTGCGGCGCGTGGAACACCAATCCCTGCATTCTCCTTGATGCTTGGGTAAGACAGCAATAGACCTGTTGCTGTCTCACCAAGCATCAAGGAGAATGCAGGGATTGGTGTTCCACGCGCGCAGTGCTGGCCTCAGGCAGTAGTAATGTTTTCCAAAGCAAAACCCTAAAACAAATGGCGATCTTGCACTGCGCGTTCGTCAATGCTTTCTTTTGGTTATTTATTTCAGAATCTTTTATACAGGAAAGGCGTGCGCGTGTGGCGCGTGAACACTAATCCCTGCATTCTCCTTGATGCTTGGGTAAGACAGCAAATGGTCTATAGGTCTATTGCTGTCTTACCCAAGCATCAAGATAATGCAGGGATGATGTTCACGCGCCGCAGCGTGCTGGCCTCAGCAGTAGTAACTTTTCCAAAGCCAAAAACCTAAAACAAATGGCATATTGCACGCGCGTTCGTCAATGCTTTCTTTTGGTTATTTACTTCGAATTATTTATACAGGAAAGGCGTGCGCGTGTGGCGCGTGGAACACCAATCCCTGCATTCTCCTTGATGCTTGGGTAAGACAGCAAATGGTCTATTGAGCCAGCTGAGCACAGCTGGCAGCGGCGCGAGCAATGCCACGAGGGGAGCGTGATGGTGCTCGAGCCATCCCACCGTGAACTGATGTTTCAGCATACCGTACTAGGGTGCCTACATGTCTGTCTGTCTCAGGGTGAAGACATCCATTGTTGCACTGAATGTTCAGCGCGTGACGCTCTCGCGCACTCGGTGCGTGACTTGGGCGCTAAAATGGCGTCTCTACATTCGCCAAAGCTACGCGCTCGAGCTGATTGACACCGGATTGCGCGTACTTCCAAAATGCACAAAAAAACGATTGGGCGTAAAAATGGCTGAGATGTCACCACTCAAGGAAAAGCGCGCGTGTGTATGAAGGCACTCTACACCTTACGGGTACATGTCGCCATCTATTGGTTGAACTAACGCTTTGTTCAAGATGGCTGCCGTGGGACCGCAGCCTTAAAGGGATTGTCCGGTCAAAACCGGAAGTACTTAAGTTCTTTGCGCTCGTTACGTCGAGGAGCCTTCATGTAGAGAAAGGTCATTTTTATTTTGATATATGATATCCTGTTGTTAATTAAACCTTTCATGAGCCTATGCAATGAAACTGCACCTCGAATTTCGCCAGTGGCAATGGCTGACATCCGTAGGTGCTGCGTGACGTCACAAAACGCAAAAGGTTTGTCGGATGGTCGGGATAACAAGCGTTGGTCGATGAATGTACGGTATTTTGTTTCGAATTATATAGTCTCCTAGGCTGTACCCTACTTAAATACGGTTCTTTAATGCAGTTCCCAAGCATGTGCAAAAACAATCACGCCTTTTAGCAGGAAATTACTCGCAGACAGCCATAAGCTTCGAGCAAACGTATGCCGTTTCGCGCAAACACAACTGCGACGGCCACCGACCGAACTAGGGCGCTTGCAAAGCAAAGGATGCGATTTCTCCTCTGAAGCGGCAACTCAGGTACACGAAGCGGCATCTGGGTACACGTCAGCGGATCCACTGGATCGGTGATGAGGCTGCGGGTCGCTCCTTCAGAGGCGATGTCCGCGGTCGAAAACAAACGGCGAATCGTTCAAATGCATGTCGTCACTTGACTTGGACGAGCTTGATGAATCGTAGTCACGCTCCATTTTCACGCGCGGGTCAAACAGAATCGGGCTGAACGCATGCTAAATACAACCAGTGGCGTCGCGAGCGTCAGCGGCACCGGGGCAATAGCCCGCCGCGACCCCCCCCCAACCCGCTCTCGCGTGGCCCGTCGCGACCGCCCCCCCCCCGCTCTTGAGACGCCGCTGAATACAACTTCTGGTATCGTTTCCAGGTGGCCTTGCTGTTGGTTTGGGTTTCGCTGCATAATCAAATTGATTAATCCGATTTGGGCGAGGAGTGGATGGACGTAGTTTATTATCGTTGGCACAGCATCACACCTCAGCTTACGAGCCTTCTGTCCGCTTAGAGCTCAGCTCGTAGCTCTCTTTTGTGAGATGATTGCTGCATAAGCGGGATCTCGATCTTGACGGGAACCTAGGCCCTATGCACGGCGACGATCCACTTCGCTCGTCACTGCACGTCTCGCGGAAAAGTGTGGAACGTCATGTCTTGGCTCGCATGTGCTGCCCGGTGGTTGTGGCACCCAACCGCGCAACAAAAATCTCACCCAACTACGAAACAAGTCGAGCACAACAAGAAAAACGAAGCACGCTGAAGCAGACAAAAATGCTCGCTTTGTGTTTTGTGACGTCAGAGCTTCAATGTTGCCAATGAAAGCAGCGTTTACGCTAGAATGCGATTCGAGCAGCATAAATTCAATTACTCACGCAGAGGGGCATACAAAATTCAGATATTGCACGTACGATCCGTCTCGAGGCAATAACAATGATATTCAATTGGTTTCTCGAATACAAAATTTGATCGGACAATCCCTTTAAGGCACAAACTTTACACACAGCACCGCGAAACGAAAGTAACGTCGCTCGAACGTGGCGTGGCGGCGAGGCTCCTGTTGTTTTCGAAACTAAAAGAGGATTTGAGCACGCGGGCGCCACCAGCAGTACGCTCGGCGCTGCTAGAGATACTAAATAAAGCTGCGCTTTCAGAATACCGAAACTCCCAAACTACGCGTCCGAAGCGCGTCCGGCGCCGCCATCTTGGGTACACGCGCAGATGGAGGAGTGAGTGTAGCTGAGCCAAGCCGAGCTGTAGCCGTCGCCTGCTCCAGCTGCCGCAGCTGCAGCTGTGGCAGCGAATCAAGCTCGTGTTGTTCGTACCTCGACGTAACTCTGAAAACGCGCATGCTTAGCGACAGACTTTAGCGTGCGCGCGCAGAAAACAGTAAACAGCAGTAGGCAGAGGATCGCTGGACCCAAGGTGGTGTGAAAAAACGCGATGATGATGATAGCGACTCACGTGACTGCCGCTGCATACTTCGTTTCACCTTATCTGCGAGCGAAGCCAAAGCTAGAAGCTCGAGACCAGCGCTTTTTGCGTTTCTCCCCAGCTCGCGCGCTCGAGCAAAGCCTGAACGCACGGAGCTTTCGTGCTCGCGCTTCCAGCTTTGCCTTCGCTCGTACATAAGGTGAAACGAAGTATACAATGATGCCGCAGCGAACCAAAATATTGTTGAATAGAGCGACTGTATGGTCGGCAACATACCAAAGAAAATTAACGTGGTGCTCTGAAAGCGTAGCTTATTTAGTGACTCTGACCGCTCCTGCTTCAATCTATACTCTGTTTCACCTTATGATGTACCGCAGGAAAGGCTACAAGCACGAGCTCCTTGCCAATGTGCCAAACGGGGCATAGCAGAGATCAAATGAGTCGCTGTTGTCTGCGCATGGAGCTCATGGCCTTAGAGATCAGTGCCTACATGGTATTTTATTCTCATACGAGTATCGCACGCCATGTATAGAAAGAAGCCTGAACTATAACTAAAAACGCACGCTCAATCAGCCGAACTTCTCCGTTTAAGACAAACATCATCGGGCCTGAGGCGGCAACGCAACACCGGCAGATCGCCAGGCCGAAGAGGCCCATAGGTCGCCGTTGCATGTATGTGTGTGTGCGTGCGCGTGTGTGTGGTGGCGGGTTGGGTGTGTGTGTGGGGGGGGGGAGTAAAGAGAGAAAGAGAGAATAAGAAGTAATGATAGCAAGAGAGAGTCTGCAACGGTTGTCACAGGCAGCCGAGCTTTACATGCGCGGCAATTTGCGATGAGATTTTGTACGCGTGCCTGCGATTGTATATGCGTACCGGTATATGTGCGTGCGTGCGCGTGCGCTCGCGTGCTTGTGTGCGTGCGTGTGTGTACGTGCGTGTGTGCACGTGCGTCCACGTGTGCGCACCTGCGTGCATGTATCTGTGTGTGCGTGCCTGTGTGTAAACTAGACCGACACGGGAAGGTAGAAATTCAATATTTGGGATTTCTAAGACATCCTTTTGCAACTTCAGTACGATTAAGCCGAGGTACCTGTATAATTGACAAGGAATGCAATAAACCCGTTTCGACATGAGTCGCTTCAATCACGGCATTTCTAGAGTAATTTCTAGAGTAGAAGAAGCGCCTATATAGCTACTCTACGTATTCTCGTTTCCTCTCGCAGAATAACGACGAAGGCGCTGGAACCCAGAGTGAAATGAATTTCGCCTGAGCCCTTTATGGTTTGTGCATGGCTACCGTTGCTGATAAATATTTAGGAAATTGTGCGCAGTATAAAATAAAAGAAGAACCCCTGAGTAGGAGCGCGCGTATTTTCGTGCAGGTGGCAGGTGCGCGCCACTGAATGATAACAAGATAATTAAATCAGGTTATAAATTAAATATTTTGTTTAAGACGATACTCAAGCTTGAAGGCTCGAACCATCTATATTTAGTGTAATGTTTTTAATTTTATAACATTTCCCAGATAGAGTACCCTAATTCGAAGCTGAGTATGTGATCAAATAAATATTCGATTTATTCTGTGGTTCATGCACCGACCGTGTGAGTGCAGTATATCTTAGAAATACGATGTAGGCGAGGTACTACTTTTTTTAAAGAAATTCGAAAATGAAAGCGAACTTGAGAAAAATCTGAGGCAGGAAAACCGTTATTCACCCGTTCGCCGATATTTTGTTTGATGGACAGTTTTGCAGACAATATGGACTAGCTGTGCCTCGTGAAACAATGTGTATAACAGGCGCCGGTCCAAAATATTAAAAACAAAACTTGTGAAGATTTCCATTAGCGACTTGGCGGCCGCTATGAAAAATATGCACCCTCAGATCAAGCTGCACCCGCACCCTCAGATCAAGCTCCTATTTATCGTCTGCTATGAACGGCGATCTTGATGATGGGGTATGGACGTTGCGAAAGCACCGTGGAAGTTTCGCGATTCCATTCTCTCTCTATACATTTTCGCTGTGCTTCCGTGAGCGGCGCTGGAGCGGGACGAATTTAAAAAAAGACTCTGACACCACCCAAATTTATTTTATTTTTTTGCCAGGCGATTTTTTGTAGTGTTAGAAAAGTACTCAATCAATATTTTGCTACTGTCACGTATATTTTTAAGAAAGTCAAAGAACGCACCTGCTCGAAACCGAAACAGAAACTGCACTGGGGAGGAAGAAGGAACATAGAGGAGGTGAACGATACCAAAAATCATGTTGCTGTGCAACTTTTGTTTTCTATCAACGTATTTGCAGCTTTTTAGAAGTCACAAAAAAAATGGGTATAATATTTGTTGTCCATTTATAGTATTGAGTGTGTGTCTTCGATGACCCACGACTTTGATTATCTATAATAGTTGTGTCTAAACCTTAGAAACCTGCCCGTGACCAGGGAGAAAAGAGTGAGCGCGACTCAAATCGGCCAGATTGGCGGTTTTCGAGCGGAAAGAAAACGAATTTCGAGCCGCAAATAGTGATTTGAATAGTTGGGCTCTCACATGTCATGTACAAGTGAAAACCTTGACTGGCATAAATACCCCGTCAGTGTCCCTTTAATATCGAAACTACATCGGCCTCCCAACTCCCAGGTGGTATCGAGAAATCATTTCATTCCTTTTTTTTTAATTAGCTTTCGTGCGTTTATGATAGGAATACTGGTGTTTCTAATCTACTGACACAACGTAGTTTCAGGCAAAACAAAGAAATAAGAGCTACACTCCGTCCCACCTAACGTCCGAGCGCGGCGGACGCTGTGAGCCATGAGAGGCGAACCAAGGCCGTGCGAGGGTCACGTGACTTTGGAGAGCGTGCACAGCGACGCGCGGAACGTGTATCACGGGCTGCGTCCACAGGATGGGATTGGCTAGACAGCTCGTAGCGCCCGCTGCGTCCAGACGTAAGGTGAAACGGAATGTAACATTTTGTCTCCGTACCCTTAAAGATTCAAAACTAATTCACGCGTATGATGAAACCAAGCGGATACGCTTTGCAGTTGTGATTTTGAACGCCATCGTGAGTGCAGCCTAGGATATTGTTGCGCTCGTGTTGAAAAAGAAATAAACGTTGCTACGCGGTTGCGGTTCTAGGTATTTCCAAACATACCTTAATAGCCAAATAGATGAAAAAAGTTGTGTCAATGTTTTCAGACTAATTTAGAGCAAGAGAGCAAGTTCAACGCAACTTTTGTTTATAAATACTGAGCTTCGGCAGCCGCTAAGGGCATCTCTCACATTACCATGAAACGATATTGTTGCGGAGCACATTAGGATTAATAAATATGAAACACTAGCGCAACAAAAAAAATTATGATCCATAAAAATTATGCTACAGCGACTGTTGTCAAAATCTGTTGCTGCATGTTTGAATGACACAGTTGCGGCAGGGCTTTAGGAACGGGCACTTACAGGTGTATCCGTGCTGCCACAACACTGTTGTGCGTCAGTGTTGCACCAAATGTTTATGCAACGGAATTTGTTACCTGGCGCGGAATGTAGTTTATTTCGCTTCCCGATCAACGTGAGATGATTTAATTTGTTCAATGCCAAAATAAATTCATCTCAACCACGTCCCTCTGATTTCATCACATTGCTTCGGCGCGGCTGTGCGCAGTGCATTCGTGTTCATCGTTGAACAGAGCTCAGCAAACCAGTATATCATTATGAAAGATATCGTCGTTTGCAATGTGTAAAAGTGATGTCTCACGTGGGCGCACAAGCGCCACCTCACGTCAATGTTTTCACACCAGCACATCAGGAGAGGAAAAAACTTCAAATAATTATGGCAGAAACATAACGCGTATTTTTAATATCTATGTTTCGTGTGGTGGTGCCATCTTTAGACAGCATTGCGCTTTCAACCCCGCCCGTGTTTGCCATTCTGCTACTGCGCCTTATTTAGCCAGCTTTGCCGTACGACGCTACAGCTTCACCCGGTTCACTATGATATTGTCACGGATGAAGGCGGCGAGACAATGAACAGTGAGCTGAAAAAAAGGTTTGTTTGGCGAACTTAAGCCAAATAACATAAAGATCGAGCGTGGAGTCAGCAGAAAACCGGGCGGCGATTTGGCGGCGTAACAGCAAGCGAGAGCGAAACTGACTCGACAAGGTCCTGCGCAGCTCCCTATCTAGTGTGCGTCACAGTCTCGAAAATTCGGCCCAAAAGGTTTGAGCATAGAGTTATTATAATGTACACTAGAGGCTTAACTGGCGCCAGTGTGCTGCGGCAAATTGAAGGTGACAGTAACCAGTCGAAAAGTGACTTCCGTTCCGGTAATGCATTTCTATGGGAAATGCGCCCCGTGGAGAAATAGTGCAACCAACCTCTGCTGCGCTTTCCTCGCGGAACGCAGCAGGGTCTGGTTGCACTATTTTTCCGCAAAGCGCGGTGCCATCGGGGCCGAGATGCGCTCCGATCGCAAACCGAAACTTAAAAACCCGTCGAATTTGTGCGGTTTTTCAGAAAGCCGTAAAATGCTGCGCGTGCCTTCTATTCTTCTGCAATTTGTTGATTTAGTGTTTTTCGATGATGCTGAGCAATTTTCTAATTGAAACCATGAACTTAAACACAATATTAAAAAAAGTTAATAACGCAAAAATAATTAACAATTCAATTATCGCGGACTTCAATAATGTTCCTTAATAGGCCGCTGACCCAGGACCAAAACGACATAAGCCTTTTTTGTTGCGATGCGTAGTTTTCACAATATCGAAATTTTCCACCTTTCGTGGAACACCCTGTATAAGCGTCACCGGAATGTTGGCGAGCCTTGAACAGACTGTATATTACTTTCGATTGTAATTTTGCTTTGAATCGTCTCTTGTTTTTACCCACCTGCTGTGGCACGCAGGTTGGGCTTGAAATATAGAGAAGTTAAACGTCGCCTACTGATGAAGAAAAATGCGCTAACTAAAAAAAATTCACTTTTACAATGTTAATAAAGGTACATACTATTCGGTACGACCCAAATGACAAACGTGTGCCATGTTATTTTCCGGCGAAGAGACAAAGTGCACGCGCGTTTTCCATGGGGATGCACAGGAGCACCGCAAAAGTAGATTGGTTGCTGTCTGCTTCAATGGACCTTTTTAGCTAATATGCGCTGCCACCTATGGGGCGATGGGCGAACCTGAGGCGCACTGGGTTGAAGAGTATTTGTAGAGAAAACAACGTGCACGTTAGGCTTCTTGTGTACTACCGGTTCGTTTTCTTTTGGTTCTTCGAGAGGTCAGACTTGTCAACTCTCCTGACTGCACGAATCCAGGCTGCCCGCTTAACGGGATGAAGCTTACCACACGGAAAGCGAAAAAAGCTAGTTCCACAACCCGGGCGATAATAGTTCCGACAGCGGAAGGCTACACAGTTCACCGGCATGATTGCGGTGCACGTCGTAATCTAGAACGGGCGTCGTCAGTACGATGACTCGTGTTCACCTTGTTCGCAACATCAAAACTTGAGTCTCGACTCTCGATGGTCTTATTTTCTTCTTCTTCTTCCAAGGCACCCAAAGGCGAGAAATGCAAGATGGCGGATTGTTTGGAACTAGATACTCTCGAACCCAGGCGCATCAAATACTCCGCGCATGCGCACTGCGTATTTCTACAAAAGGTCCATTAGCCTCCAGGAAGTCACACAGACACTGGCGCCAGTTGAACCTCTAGCGTAAATTATAATAACTTTATAGGCTCAAGCGTCGCGCGTTCTGGTGATAATGAACCGGCACTATCGAGAACAAGAAAGCAAGACGAAATTATAAAAGTTACGTCCTGAGTAAGAATAAACGCGAATCTTCCAGAAGTCTGTGACCGAGCGTTCCTTGCTCGGCCTGCACGCGGCAATATTAATGGACGCCTAGCGCCATCTAGCGGTGGCGACGCAAAAGACGACAGCACGAGATGGAGGAGGATCGGAGGGACATCACCAAACCAAACCCGCGTAGCCGTTGCCTCGTCTGCGCGGGGCTGTGGCTGCCCCGCGCGGCCAAGCTACAGACTCGCAAGTAACGTCATTCATTTTATGTATTATATTTTTCAAAAATCGGAGGTTAAAAATCGGGCGGTATATTTCAAGCTCGTTATCGAGGAGAATACAGGTTTATGTAGACATTTTTATGAACTTCCGGTAGTTCGGGTTACAATAGATATCCAGTGTAGATATCATCTATTATAATTCATTATTAAAAAAATAAACGTGATCATTTTGATAGACCCTGGTGGCACAAAATATGCCGTGCGTGTATTTGCTATGCCAGGCTGTGGGAGCTTCCGGGTGGTTTCAAATGCGCTGCACATACGACACACCTTTGTGACCACCGGGTTCAACAGAATGATCGAGAAATTTTAGATTTCTTCAGCATTGGGGTGCATGACGAGCACGTTTTAATAACAAGTTATTCGTGGGTTCTGCTTCTTTCTTGGGATGCTTGTAGGGTTTGCATTGTTATTGCTCTTGCATTGCAAGGAGACCGCCGTGGTAACAGAAGTAATCGCGAAGAGGGGAGGTTTATTCTGGGCTATGAAAACTAGGCAAGTGACATCATGCTCACTACTGCATGCTACTGCATGCAACTGCATGCAGACGCCGTCAACCATCTCGTAAACGAAAGCGAGGATACACATTCGTTTACAAGATGTTTACGGTCTGAAGTCAAAACGGACGTTAAGTTCTTGAAATATTTCTGAGCACAGCAAAGCCTTTATTTTAATTATTTGTTCGTTAAGCACAAAAATGAAGTGATCAAGGTTCGACAACAACACATAACAACGAGTTTAATATGAATACTCGACATGTCAATCCTACGTACAGCCAATGGGACTGAACTCGAACCGCACACTTCATGCTTGGGTACAAAAGCTATCATCATCATCGGACTGGACCCACAGGGGTACAATTTCGATTTCGTCCGAAAATCTGAAAATTCGCACTGTAGCATAAATATTTAGCAAAGAAAATTTATTTTTTGACGAACATTAGTTTTGAGACATGCTTGTCCTAACCAGAAAGAAAAAAAAGTTTTTTTTTGTTCTTGGGTTTAGTGTCTCCCTTTAAGGTTCCCGACGCGAAGGCAACAGGCATGCTTGGGAGAAGAGCGTGTTGGTTCAAGTCAAGGATGAAGAAAGAATAAAACAATTAAAACTGGGACAATACAACACATCTTTCAACTAGCAACGGACGAGTAAAAATTTCAACAGCGAGCAGCCAACTATACCCAGGAGGGAAAGGAGGAGAAGGGGAGAGAAGGGGAGAGAAGGGGAGATAAAACGCGAAGTGCAAGTCAGTGAGGGGGTTTATCTCGGATTTTAAAAATTCAACCTCGGTTTTCGTCAGGAGGAGGGAAGGGTTTGACACGTTGTTATTTACGGTGGTCATGGCGAATGACTCTATAATCTCCCTGCCAAATCTGCTGTCATGCCCCCCCATGATTTTTGTTTCATCAAAGAGGGATGACAAGGCGAACACGAACGGGCATGTATGACTATGGGGTGATAGGAACTATCACCCCATAGCCAACTATACCCTCCTGGGTATAGTTGGCTGCTCGCTGTTGAAATTTTTACTCGTCCGTTGCTAGTTGAAAGATGTGTTGTATTGTCCCAGTTTTAATTGTTTTATTCTTTCTTCATCCTTATCCTTGGCAACAGGCACTTCTGCACCGTCTGATGTCTTGTGAAACAAGACAGCTTTAAGACCGTAGGCTGATGCATCGCAAAAATCACCTATCGGTTTGTCTATGTCATAATATGCCAATGCGGAGCTGTTGACTAGCGGATCTTTCATTGCTTGGAAGGATTTCTTCCAGTTGCTGCCCCATTCCCAGTTATGTTCTTTCTTCAGGAGCTTGTACAGTGATGACGCCGTGCCAGCAAGGTCGCGCGGAAACTTACCACACAATGTCAGCATTCCGAGGTAAGCCTTAAATTCTGTCACATTGGTCGGTTCCGGTGCTTCTGTGATTGCCTTGACCTTGCTTTGTGTGGGCTGGATGGCTTGTGCGGAGATCTGATGTCCCAAGTACACAACTGAGTCCGCGAAAAACTTGCATTTTTCTTTTCTTAAAGTTAAGTTATGCTCGGACAGCCTTTGTAGAACCAGATCCAGAATTTTGCTGGACTCTGCCTGATCTTTTCAAGCGATGATGATCTCATCGATGTAATGACACGTGTGTGCAATTCCTTGCAGGACGAGGTTACATCAAAGATTAAAAAATGGCCGGTACGCTTGCTACGCCAAAAAGAAGTCGCTGGTACTCAAACAGTCCCAAATGTGTTTTGAGTGAAGAACACAAAACACCCTGCCGCCAACAAAAGTGCTGAAGATATCCTCTGGACGTGGCAGCGGATAGTGATCCATCTTGAGAACAGGATTTATGATCACTTTATAGTCACCGCACAACCGAAGACTCTCTTCCCCGTTTTTCGGTACCACAACTAAAGGAGTGGCCCAGTCGTTTTGAGAAACGTGGCGGAGGATTCCATCTCTTTCAATTTTTCGCAGTTGTTATGTTACTGCTTCCTTGAGGGGTGGAGGAACAGCACGTGCGTTGCAAAATATTGGAATACCGTTTTCCATTATGACAACCTGTGCCTGGTAATCTCGTGCCATGCCAGGCGAACTCTCGAAGACGTTCGGATATTTCTTTTGGAGCTGCTCCACTTGGTCTTGGAGCGTGATGCTGCAGATAGCCGTCCTGTCCAGCTTCAGCTTTCGCAACCAGTCACGACCTAGGAGCACTAGTGAACTTCGACCTTCGCTAGCTACTACAAACTAGTCGAGTGTTTCGTCTTGGCTGTTATATTGGACTTTTGCTGAGATCTTCCCTTTGACAGACAGCCGCTGACCGGAGTAAGTGCGAAAGGCTACCTCGCCTTCCATGAGCTCTGTCTGGGAAAAATGTTTCATGAAAACTTCTCGTACGGTAAAAATTGCAGCTCCTGTGTCGATCAACATGAGTAGATGAACTCTTTCCACCTTTATCAAAACTTCAAATCCCAGTGAAGAATTTATACAAGTGTACACAGTTAGTAGGTCTTCATCATCATCATCTCATTCCTTTAGGGCTTGAACATGGTGCTCTGGAGCTTTTCCATCTGCGTTGCAACACATCTTCCTGAGATGTCCAGTCTTGAAGAAGATCTTGCAGAGGTACGTTTTGAAAAGGCACTCACGGGTGTCATGCTTATTTTTGTAACGAAAACAACCTGCTCCTGGTGCAGTACGTTACCCATGGTCATGAGACGTGTTGTCCCGGCGTCTTCAGTTCTCAAGAGGTGACACCTTCCAATGGATAGCATAGACTGCTTTAGATTCTTGGTGAATATCCGCCGTTTGTTTTGCTGCTGCTCCTCTTTCGCGCTCTAGCTTGCAAGGGACTGCAAAAGTTGCCTTTTCTTCAAAAAAAGCAAAAAATGCCTTCTGAGTGTTTTCGTCTGTCAGGCCGGTCACAAGCATGTCCATGAGGGAGCTCTGCAAAAATGCTCAAAAATTGCAAAATCTAGCCGAACTCTTGAGGGCCAAATGAAATCTTCCACAAATTCGTGTTCTAGCCGGCACCGTTGGTTGATCTTACAGCGTTCGGCTATTACAGACGGCTGCGGGCCATAGTGCTCCTTTAATAGAGTCTTGATCTCGCTGTACGTCTTGGCGCCTAGCAAGTCTGGGGCTGCTAGGTTCTTGAGGATTTCGTACGTTCGATCGCCGACGACTGAAAGGCCTCGTCGAATTATAATACCTTCCCGAGGTGTGGCATTTTTGTACTCTGAGACGCTGACTACGTCGACAAGTAGAAAGAACTGCTGCACATACTGCTTCCTTGGTGGTCCTTCCAAACGTGACTCTTCTCATCTTGCTGCGGGTTCTTGGCTGCACTGTGGTAGCCGTTATCCAGGTCCCCGTCCTCCGTGAAGTTTCGATGACTTCCGACGACAGAGAACCGGTATACTCGTCGCTAATGCTCAGTCGACAACGAGATAGCCGAGACTCAGGTCGTTCCAGAAGAAAGGCTCCATTATTTTTAATAATCAATCCATGCCCATCGCGAGCGGCGGCAGCATGGCATGCGCCGATCTCGCGCCGAGCTCGCGCTACCGCTATTTGCTGGCATGCCGCCTTTGCCAGAATGCAATACCCCCAAAATGCATCCAAGTGAGCGTCATGACGGGGGCCGTGTTCAAATATTTACTCACTCCAAAGTAAGGGTTTTGTACTTGGCTTTCGAAAACATTCATGCGTCGGACGTTGCTCTCTCCGTGTGGTCACCTGACACTTCCCGCCATAATAATTTGGATCTATTTGGGCAAGATATGCAACACAGCCAGAGCAATATTGGCCAGAGGCACAGCAGCAGGAGTAATGTAACAGAGCCAGCCACGAGGAGCCAGCGACACCAGTGGCTCGAAAACCTCGTCTTCCTCTGTTTCGTGCAGAAGCGGACCGGTGTCGGGCGGCGACGGCTTGGGCCGTCCCCGGGATGCGTGGCCGGCGTATCGATCCGTTGCTCCCCAAGGCGGAGCTTGGAGTGCGCCGGCAGCGGCCACTGCAGCCTCGGGGGGAGGACGCATCCATTCGGTCTGCACGCTGGTCTACGCTGCTGGGCTTGGCAGGGACGCCCTCGCTGCTGCTCACTAGAAGCCCACCGAACCAGGTAAGCGTCTGGCCGGTGTGCGCGCTATGTTCACAGCTCTTGGTGGGTACCACGCCCAGCATCGAAGGAGACAAACACCGGTGTGGGAACAGGAATTCTTCGAGAGTCATAAACAAGCTTGCCGTTTTCTTCTCTGCTCCTCAGCACTGATAGCTGACATCTGTATAGGATATTTTTTTAATATATATATAATTGCAATCGATGGAAAAGGTATTACTCTTAAATGAACGAAAACTAATCCTGCCGTACAGGCGTCTCACTATTTACACACAATGGCTACGCGTGTAAGCTGCCATATTGGAGTCTCTGTGTTCAACGTTTCTATTAGATTACAGCTTTGTCACGCTGAATTGACACCTTTAAATAATAGCCATTCTCGTTCATCGACCTGCATCGCATATATACAAATATGTGAGCCTCGGTGCTCACCGCGGAAAACGTAACAGACATACTAACCGTACAAACTGAGCTACTAGAATCGCGTCCTGCGACTTGAGCTGCATCCATTCTTCGCTCTAGGACTACGCACAGTGGCTCAACTCCACAGCAACTGTCGACACTAACCGGATGAAGAGTGCAGGGCATCTCTTTGGAACGCTCGGCTTCTTTCTCGATTTCGTTGTCTTTCGTCGTGCTTTAAGCGCGCGTGCACTCTCGAGGCTCACGAGACGCTGAAGCGTCATCGAAGGTAGGAAGTGCGCGCTGAAAGCGGCAAAACGGATGCACCTCACACGCGAGCCCATACTTTCGGTGGCGCTTCGCCCCCGCGGCTCCAATCCTGTCAGTCGTTATAGACATTTTTTGTTTCCTGTTGTTCTCACTAACGTGGGTTACGTATCTGGCATGCGGGACGAAAAAATAACAAAACATTTTTACCTGGAATATGCGAGAAAATGTAGGTGAGGCTAAACAAGAATGTGTGATCATCGCGCATTTTTCGTAAACACCTTCAAACGTCGTGGAAAGATCGAAGCGATGTTTTACCGCATACCAGACGTGACGACATTCAAGATGGCTGCGCCCTTGTGAAAAAGGTGTACACGGCTTGGAAAGGGGGTAACCATGCCTTATGGGCATCCAGCATTAACCAGGCAGCGCCTTCAACTCTCCGCAGGCTAGCGCCATGTCTTGCAAATCAGTTTGAGCTAGTGGTGACGTTAAGAGGTTTCAGACGTTCAGGCAGCATATGGGCTTCCCAGGTTTGCGTAGAGGAATTGCAACCCCCAACGAGGCTAAAAGTTCTGGAAACCTGATAAGGCATATCTGAAAGTCACTGAAATGATTGCGAGTTTTAGAAAACCTGTTTCACGGATGCGATAGGGTCAGTTCAGGACCACTGAGTGAATTGGTATTCCTTTGAAGATACCGGCAGTCTAGCTACCACGACAAGAGGTCTGGCAACCAAATATTTTTTACCGCCGTAATGTGCCGCTAATTCATGACCCACTCTTGATTATCCGCCGCATGTCTGCAGTGACGTGACACTGCACCTAAAAAGTATTTCGCTAACGTAAGCGCGGTCGGCTCTTTCCACGCCATCAAATGATCCTACTTCCTTATCTGAAACGATCTCTAAAACATTACCGTCTTTAATTCCTTTTCTTTTTTTTTCTTTTTTTTATTCTGGAAAATTATTTTTTTACGTTACCACCACCGCCACAATTCAATACCTCCGAAAGCGTTTGCTATGCAGAAAGTGCGAACATGTGCTCTAAATTGCCTGACTTTTCTTAATTGATTGAGAAACAACGAATTTCCTTGAAAACAAACAAAACAAAAAAGCTTATTTGTAAGCTTTCTTATTGGAGATTGATAAAACGTGGGGCGGTTTTTGAATGCAGTGATCAATTACAGCGTACTAGAATATCGATGAACGAGAAATATTTTCTAAACGCTACTTGTAACAACTAATTTAAGTGGGGTCGCTCAGTGAAAAGTGGTGAAACAAAAACAAATCTCCATATTGTGTTATCGCGAGGTTGTCTTTTAGCGCGAGTACATTCGCCGTACCCTCTCAGTGCATATGGTGCTGGATAAAACCCGTCAATCCGCGGAGCGTTAGCTGCCGCAAATGGCTGTTCGCTTTGGCAACTAAAGTATAATTCTTCACTCAGAGAGGTGGAAGAGGCTTATTTTACGAGCAAAATAAGTCGTGACCTAGTTCTTTTGAAAGAGTCGCGTAAAAGTATAGGCCAGCAGCTATCAGCCTCATGCTGGGCGTCTGGCGAGCAAAATCGAATATTTCTCGGTCGCGAAACAATAGCGCGTCATTACTTTTTTTTTTCTTTTTCACATTGCGCGCGGAAGTTTAAGAGTCAGAAATTTGTTTTTGGATAAAAATCTGTTAAATAAAACAAAAGGAACCAAAATCTACAATAAAATCATTCTTGTCGTTTTTATAGGTCTCCTCCATTACCCAGAGGGCGCTGCGAAAAGGGATTTGTAAGGACTTGATTTGTGTAGTACAATCTTGGCTGTCTCAAACTGTCACACTCTATAAGCGTGCCTGGTCTGGTACGAAACATGATTGCAAGGAAAATACAAGGAAACAACAAGAATTCGAACGACCTCAAAGCATAGGTCAAAGTTAGGACGGTAAGAGCGTAAGCCAAGAGACGCCGTTTAACGCGTTCCAAAATAAGAAGAAAAAAACAAATAGAGCGTGGGAAAACCAGATATGTTGATGCCACCACCCAGAGATAAGAGACGCGTACACTAGTGGTGTTGGCATGGATCTGGCACTTTCGATTGCCTCACAGCGTCGAATAGGCCTCATGCATTGCCCAGGGGCGCAGCAAAAAGTAACTCGTTAGGACGTGTTTTGGGTAGTACAAATTTGAGTGTCTGAAACTATTAAACATGTAAAAGCGTGCCTGCTCAGGTTCGGAACACGAGATCACAAGGAAAATGCAAATGAACTACAAAAATTCGAACGCCGTCGAAGCACAGGTCAAAGCTAAGGCGCTAAGCGCGTGAGGAAAGAGCACGGTGGAAGAAATACATTTAGGTGATGACTCTCTGTCTTACGCGGCGACCACATTATGTTCGGCGCACCGAGCGCGCTTCACTCGCACGGGATTAGATGGCGCTCAAGTATAAAGGGGCTTGTGAAGGCTTGTACAGAGGGCTTGTGAAGGAAATTATGCATTCTTTACTCGGTCCCTGTGTACTGTGTAGTGAAATGATGGATTTATGTTGGCGCACTGGCACTGATTGCCTTTTCCCCGTGCGGTTCCTGTTTTTTTTTTTTAAACGAGAACATTCCGATGACGACTCAACGTGACAAAAATATTCGTATAAATATAAAAATTCCACGCATAATCTACTGGGCCTTCGATCATTTAGAGTAATTTAGAGTAAACAGGTGGGTCGTGCTCGCATGTTTTGTCGAACAGCATGTTTGGTAACAGTTCCGTAAATTGTTTACACACATTGCGTGGCTTTATAGGAGGTCGCATTATTTTTACACCCTGCTCCTGCCTTCTTACTGAAAAAAAATAGTCGCATCTCCACGTGGTGAATGATGTTGATTGGGGCGAAGCGGCGTCTGCTCTGTTTTTATCCATGTCAGAAAGATAATGTGTGGTATGGAACGTGGTTATAGGAAGTATTCACTGGCGGCCATAGTTGTGTGCGCGAATGCTGAGCGCTTGCTGATGGCGAGCTTCCACAGTTCTTTTTGCAACGTGCATTCCGCACCATCAAGAATGCCGGTCTTAGCAGCCTATTTATGTGAGCTCGTTCTGAGCATGCGCTCTAAACAGCACCCACAAATATGGCGTCCAGTGAATATTTCCTATATGCGCATTTGAGCATTTGACCGCGGCGCCCTCTCGTCTATAAACGTTCAGCCAATGCATAGCAAGTTTAACGGGATTATATACGCATTTGACCGCAGCGCCCTCTCCTGTATAGACTTTGAGCGGCTACATGCAACGTTTCATCCATGACATCCCCAGCTTTTGAGTTACTACCACATCTCAGAGCCCCTACTCGTCCCGCAGTCGTGGCCGAGTGGTTAAGGCGATGGACTAGACATCCATTGGGGTCTCCCCGCACAGGCTCGAATCCTGTCGACTGCGCAAACATTTTTTTTTCTTTTTTTTAAGAAGACAGATGGGATGGCAATCGATTTGAGCACGGACGCCCGACGGACAAGGCTAGACCCTAAGGAGCTTCGCCCCTAAAAATAAATTCTAATAATAGGGAGTTGTAGTAGACCGTTTTTCTCCTCCGCTACGGTATCCGTGAAGAAAACGCCGCAGCTGCGCATGCGCGCCGCCAGCCTTATCTGCATAGCTCAAGGTCTTGTGGCGGATTACGGAGCGCTATCCGGGGTGCTTAGCGGGCTGCGGAAACGGTCTACTACAATTCCCCAATGTTACATAGTGGGGCCTAAACAGGAACGTAGCCAGGGGGCGGGGGGCATGGGGCCTGCCCCCCCCCACCTCCCCGAAATCTTTCATTCTGCTGGGACCTCCTGTCTCCCCTCCCCCTCATACAGCATTTTGTCATGGGCGCCCCCAACATCTAGAAGACAAGGCCGTGGCGCTCTTCTCGTGACGTCGCGAAGAAAGGCCAACGGGGACGCGCGGCGAAGCGAAGGCAACGCGCGTGGATCGACCGTCGTAACCAGGGTGTAAGATAGACAGGTGGGGAAACGGTCCATAGAAGCCTACTGCAGCGCCGTGACCGGATTGTGTACTCGTCTGCTTGCGGGTACCCCCGATTTGCGACAGATGGCGCTGCGGCGAGAAGAAAAAATCGGAATCGGATTTGCATGGAACTTTATGGGAGAGTGCGCAAAATAAACCGAGAGCACGACAGTCCTCCATTGAAAATCCACGAGAAACCATCTCCGTCAGTTTAGTCGGTCGCCACCGGTCGCCCACCCGGAGTGAGAGTTCGCGGTGCTCCACATAGATGGCGCCACAGAAAAGAGAAAACCGAGGGGGTCACAATCCGGTCACTCATTTGGCTCTCGTTTCCCACCTGTCTATCTTACACCCTGGTCGTAACGCGCTTTTAGTCGCATACGCGTGTCTTATCAGCTAAAATGAAAGCTCCACATAGCAACGGATCTCGAAAATATTTTATTACACGGGCAAAATATTACACTGCTAAATAATCGGGATGAAATGGTACGGGGTAGGCGTATAAGAGAAAACATTGAGCCACGCAATAATTGCTGTAGGAATGCATGTTTTACACAGAAATACTTCGACAAAATGGCGAGACAGGCAGTGATTGGACAGAGCAAAATAGATCACAGTTAAAAATCAGGTAGACGTAGTCAACGCGGACATGGCTAGGCAAGTGTCAGTTACGATCATGTAAGCGAGGTTATCGCGTGCAGTGACTGAATTCTTGCATCATACCCCGGCCACACGGCAAAAGTAATGTAATTTCGATCGGATGATATTTTGGGTTCGACAAATCAGCTTGCGACGCTCCTATGATCACTGAAGATCGCGAGCTGATTAAGTCCCGTATCATTTAATGAAAATATATTAACTTTTCCGTGTGGCAGGGATACTAAACTTACTATTTACAGTCAACTAATTTACTTCTCCGTATGGACTCGAGCTAGCCTTAAAACAAAATATCTTATTTTGTATACAATATTACTATTACCTTAATACAATTAAGATTCTAGTATAAGAGCGCTAAAGGCAATAAAATAGCATTAGATAAATAAGCACATAAGCACAAACAGCGCACTTTGTATAATCACACAAACTTGTTATTCACCTTCCAGTGAAAACTACAATATTACCACGCATATTTACAAATGTCGACGCAACCGCACACGGATAACGACGAACAAGATTCCATTCTGTCACGAAAAACAAAAACGAAAAAACAACCCAACTGCAGCACTTCACTCGCGTCCCGCATGACCAAGAAAGCCCGTAAATGAGTTGTTACTCACCTGTCGATCGTATCCACACGTCCCACAATGGCCGTGGCGAAAATATTTGAACACGAACTTTGGGTCTCTCTCTGCCGAAAGAGAGGTCTATCGATAATCGACCAGTGTCATCGTTGGCTGGTTGCCACAGATGTCACTCAAACCGTAGCATGACTTGTTCCGCGAATCCACGTAAATGCCGTAGTATCAAGCGAACACAAAAAAAACTACCCGAGACTGCGGTGATGATCAAGAAACCAGGGGAGGGTCAAAAGAACCACTCATACACACACACACATACACACACGAGAGCAGCGGGCGGCAGCAGTGTGGGAGGCTTAACCAGCTTAACGTCGTCGACCCATCTCTTGCTCGCGTGAGCTCCTGCAGCGATGACTGGATTTTTTCAGTTCCCTTCCTGTGGGATCTCGCAGATCCCTACACTTTCTTTCGAAAGTGTGGGGATCTGTGAGATCGCACGTAGTCCCGCGGTTACGGCGATAATCATAAATAAAAAAATTAGTACAACACCCCGCGCCGACAAGAAACGTTTTTCTCACGTCAATGCCACAAAATATTTCTCACGTAGTTGCGCTATGGACTTCCTTTCTCCGCCATTGTGACGTAACAACTCGGAGCGCTACGGCCTTCTCTTCTGGGAGGTGTTGGCGCCCCCCCCTTCTCGAAACAAAATCCTGGCTACGTGCCTGGGCCTAAATAATTCTTTACATGCGCATAAAGGTTATAGCTTTACAAATGGTTTATACATATAATGTCAACTTGTACTGTGGAGCATACAAACCTTGTGAGCAGAAAAAAATGTCTGTTTATGATGACACTGTGACTGAAATGATGACACAGTATGATGACATACTGACTGACATGATGACACGGTGACTGAAAGTAAAACAATAGTAGCGGTTACAGAATATAAATCACTTTTCATCTATACTCTCACAATATGGTGTCACCCCGTCCTACAGGTAAAAAAATACCTGACAAATATTTTTGCTCTAAATTGTACACAAAAGCTGAATTCACTGCATACTACCAAAGAACGCCATATGCTACATCCTCTGTTTCTCGCCCATGCTCTTAACCTAAAACGAGCGCTACTTTGTTTGTTTCTTCTTTTCTTGAGCTTATTTGTTCCTACTCATCGTAATATGCTTACAGTGTTGTGGCATTCGCATGCTGAAGTAGTAGTGAAGCAACTGGGCAATTGTTTCTTCTTTGTGTTCAGCGCAAGGAAACTTTATTGTGCATGTGTCAAGAACACTGTCGATTGTGTCTCAGTAGACTGTCTGGTGGCTTTTATTTTCCACGAAGAACTGTTCCGCTTTCTTCGGTAGCTGGAAAAGGTTATTGTTGGGATGTATAAGGCCTCCTCTGTTCTTCACGTTTGTCAGTGCTGCTTCATCAGAAGTGTTCTTGTCGATGCTGAAAGCGGATCGGCATGCAGGGCAGCGAGTCGCTTTTTTTCATTTTCACACTCAAAAACCCAGTTACATGATATGGTATGCAGTCCACAGCCCTGGTTTCTTGAGCCTTTTCTGTCCAGACATCTTCGCACTCCCAGTCTTCGACAGAAATTAGACTGTCAAGTTTGGTCTTCACTTGGTCAACGAGATGAGGAGACTAGGTAGTAACGTGTGATCGGCCCTCGGGATTGCACGACGACACTGCTCCAGGAGAGCTTCATTCGATGGAGCTTCAAACAAGGACACTCGCTCTGCGCAGTTTCGGTACCCCGAATTGCAGTTGGGAACAAAGCACGTCTTTCTCATCCTTATAACTAAAGTTCCGTGTTTTCGGTTTTTGTTTTTTTAAAAATTCGGCACACTTTTTCCGGTGTTTATTTTTTAAAATTCAATTTTCGGTTTTTTTCGGTGTATATTTATGCCCACAAATGTTTATCGGCTTTTTTCGGTGAATATAAAATAAACACCAACGGACACCGGATCAGATGATCCTTTAGCTGTGATATTTGTGATCACTCAAAAAATAACGGCACCGATATATTGAAAAAGGAATGGACACTTTATTTGGCAAATGGGTGCAACTGTAAAAGAAACAAGAAAAAAAAACAGAAGTACAAGCAAGTCAGATATGAAGCCTATCCCCCAAAACATGGAATTTCACCTTTGTACATCAGGATTACGTGATTTTATTATAGTGCACACACATGTATTTTCCCAGGTTCTCCTCGTTGATCCGCACTCTTTCATTCCTGTTAATATTACCCTGAGCTTCGAGAACGCCCTCTCAACGCTAACACTGGACAATGGCGGGCTGAGGAGAAGAAGCGCTGTCTGAGCCAAAATCGGCCAATCAACCAATTGTGACCGCCAAAAGAGACACGGTGCGACGTTTTGAAGAACAACACAACATGTAGAGCTTGCATGAAGTCAGTCTTCCTTACAAAGAGTTCGAAAACGCGCTCGTACATGGCGAAGTCATGGGGCATTTCGGATTTCACGTTCCGATCGATGATGCGCACATTAAACCAAAACGTCGCGATGGCACCCGTGTATCCCATACGTTCGGACACGTTTCGATAGACACTGTCGTTCCACTTTTTCGCCACGGCTCTGCGGTACGACTGGAAGGTCAAGGTGACCTTTTCCGGTCAAAACTGAATTTTAGAAAATGGATTCTACGTGCTTTTATTGATTTTTATCGGTCTAAATCGAAAAATGCCGAACCTCAAAACTGACCTTTTTCGGTTAAACCGAATTTCCGAAAATGAATTCGGCGTACCTTTATCGGTTTTTATCAATTTAAACCGAAAATTCCGAACCCTACTTATAACATAACTTCTCCGGGTTAAGGCTCACCTTCGTGCACGATGGCGGCACCTGTGATCGACACAGCATCAAAGCAAAACATGAGGCCAGCCACTGGCCGCACACCACCACCACACCGCGAAAAAGGCGAGCAAGCTACGCCCCCGACACCGTGGCCGCCGAGGAGAGACTCATACCCACGGTGCTCAGCACTCAGCACCTCCGCGGCGGCGCGGAACTAACTATACTTCGTTTCACCTTATGTTGTACCGCAGCGAAGGCTAGAAGCGCGAGCTCATAGCGTTGGCAGCCGCTCTTAAGTCACGAGAGCTTGTGCCACCGAGATGTGACCCAGAGCAAGGAGCTCGCGCTTGTAGCCTTTCCTGCGGTACATCATAAGGTGAAGCAGAGTATACTCCTGGTTCGAGGCTAGCTCCGAACACGATCTGGTCGCTCGCTTCCCGCGGGAAGAGCGGCCAGAGTCACCACCTAAATGTATTTCTTCCACCTTGGGCAAGAGACACCGTTTCACCCGTTCCTATAAAAAATAGGGGTAAAAAAGCGTCGGCAGAGCCGTGTAGGTAGAGAGTTTGGCCATTCGTTGGTAAGTAGAGAAGACAAATGAGGAGGCGCCGTTGGCCGAAAGCGGGCTGGGCGTGTTCCAGGGCGTCCCCACAAATTCGAATGTGGCCAACCAGAAGCCGGAAATAATACCCTGGCAGTGGTCGCGAGAAACAAACTTGATAAGTGCGTCGGAGTAACTCTCGGTGAATGAAAATATGGTACACGTGATGTTTCGATCACGCTCATCCAAAATGATGGTGGAAGAATGCGACTAGCGAAACGATCGACATAATCCGTACGCCAAGCGCCGAGGGCCGCGAATCTGCCGTCTTAGCGGTCACGCTCTGTCCGAGCAAAGCAGAGTTGAGCGGCGCATTCGTTTCTTACATCTTTCTGCATGATCATGATCAAAACAACACGTGCACCCTATTCTCAACCATGAAGGGTTACCACACTTCACTCTTACGTGCTTACTAAAACCATATGCCAACATATACCTTTGATTAAAACCGTTTCTCGCTACCACCGGTAGGGGACTTTTTAAGGCTTCTGGTCGGCCAAGAGAGCTTGTCAAGCCCACTTTCTGCGTCTGGTGCACGCCTTGGTGCACGCCCGTGCCTACTCACTGACCAAACTCTCTGTATACACGGCTATGGCGTCGGTACGCCAGATGTTCTGCGCTTCACCACGCAGATATCTGACAGGGATAAAAGACACGTACAGTCGCCGGCCATATGAGCTCCCCCGGCCGAACTCCGACCGGAGCAGCGAAAATCCGCACGCGGCGCGTCGAGCGTTGTCGCGTTCTGGGAGCCGGGCTATTGGGACCAAACCATTCCGTTATCAAAGGGTGGACGCATAGCTTTTATCTGGATTCCAGCCTTTAGAAGTGTGAAGCACAAAAACATGGCCGATTAGAATTGCCGTCTTCGGATGTTGGCCCCAAGTGTTCGGAGATGATGTTATAACTGCTGATAAACTGGAGCTTGCTTTAGGCGTAGATAAATCAGAGGTGTTCGATCAATGCTTGAAAATGTAAAACCCCTATGTTTGATATGATATTAGGCATGATAACAATGATCCCTCGGCAAGCGAGAAGGGGCCGACCAGGAAGTCATCTGTAAAGTCATCGTGTGGAGAATTACCCACCGCGAAGCAACAAGCTACTGAGCGCAAAACAATAAAGTCTCATCGATATGACGCGCTCATGAAAAGTGCCTGATTCTTTAATCTGCTTCGACACAAATATTTTTTTGTTATCTATAGCATATCCTTATAAAATAATTATATTATTTCAAAATCGCTTGTCATTGTCTAGTCTAGGTTTAAGAAAGATTGTAAGAAAGGGTTTGTGCAGTAGGATTACTCTTCGGGTAGAAAATATGTAAAATTACAAACCGGTTTTGCAAATAAAAAAGTAGCATAGAACACGTCAGAGATAATATGCAGTGAAGAATTTCGATAAGCCGTTTGCGTTTACCTACAACTGCAGGTGGGTGTGTTATCGGCCGTGCTTCAGATTCACGTTCCGAAACGCGGAATGCTATTAAATGTCCTGCGTCCACTTCTTTAATAACGGAATGGTCTGGTCCCAATAGCCCGGCTCCCAGAACGCGGCAATGCTCGACGCACCGCATGCGGGATTTTCGCCGCTCCGGTCGGCGTTGGGCCGGGGTAGCTCATATGGCCGGCGACTGTCCACTAGCGGTGGTGGCATGAGTCTGGCACTTTCGATTATCTTACGGTGTTGAACCAAGCCGATTTCGGACGTCGAAAGGTGTTTTTTTTTTCCGTTCTTCAGCACTGCACAGAAAGATAAAAGCTCAGCGAAAGATTCATATCTAGTGTGAGCCCAGTCGGGTGAGCTTGTACCACCCAAAAAGGGGGCGCCGCAGTTTCTTTAGAGTTTCAGCGCAGGAGGCCTATCTAGCCAATTTCGGAAGTCGAAAGATGTTTTTCCGTTCGTCAGCACTTCACAGAAAGAACAAAAGGTTGTATATTTCGCCCATGATGAGCGAAGGAACGAAAGCGACAGATGTAGCACGGTCGCTCAATGCGGGTGCAACTGTGCTGTCACGTACCTGAGAACGGAGGTGCGACGTGGTTAATTCTCAAAGCCGTCGTGGTTGGCGTCGTGGATGCCACTGACGACCGCCACCAGTGCTCGATGATCCGTGAAGTAAGTGGGTAAGCACGGTGGAAGTTTCTAAAACCATCCAACATTACGCGTAGCAACTGGATACTGCCAAAGTAAGATTTCGCATAACTCGAGGAATGTTTGGAAACAAGTCTTTGAAGCAGACTACACGAAGATTCTCCCTTCGTCGCGCCATTCAAGGCGGGACGCCAGGGCTGCGCACTTCGCTGTCTTCGCGCGGCATCCGGCCAACGGAAAATCCCGATCTTCCCTCTCCTCGCGCCAAGAGGGAGAGAAAAAAGAGGCTTTTTTCCCTTCTTTGCGCGTGGTGCGACGATAGCCCACGAGGTCAAAATGTTAGCAAAGTGTCGCCCGTAAATTAAAAAGAAGAAGATCAGCGAAGGCGCCTCAAGTAGTGCGAGGCCCAATCAGGTGAGGTTATACAACCCAAATGAGGGCGCCTCAGTTTGTTCAAATCTTCAGCGCGGGAGGCTATAAAAAAACTACAAGCGCTAGCTTTATTTTTATTTTGTTTACTTTCTAGGGTTCTCTGTTGCCACCTGTATACAGATACTGACTCACGATTGCGAACGACAATAACTCGCGTATGACAGAAACGCCAGCAGCGCGCCGCTTTATTTTCCATCATGGGCGAGTCTGAAAGGCAACTCCGCTCCATTCCGAAAATTAGTGGATAATATTAATATTATTAATAATAGTTTATTTCCATTGCAGGTAATGGTGGAGCCAAGAAAATAGCCGCGCTACGCGCTGCCTGAAGAGTTCTTGGCCCCAGTACATTCTGCAGCAACTTCGGGAAATCAATATCGAAACAAAATCGTACATAATTAATGGCTGTGAAAACGAAACACATAGAAAATAGAAAACGTTCCTGAGGATTAATTAGTCGACATTCGTAAATCAGTGCAAAACATACGTTTAAACTGAATGAAGACTTACCACATCAATCTCTATATACAAAACTGTACATGACAGAGCACAATTCATCCAGAGTCAATCTATCTATAAACACACCTTCAGAATCCGATACATTTACAAGTTTTGGGAATCGCTATAACATTTATTTTGCAGTGTTTAGCCGACACGTCGGTACGTGCCAGTAATCAGGATTACGAATTTGGTAAGGTACGATATGGTGTTGTAAGCAAGAGACTTCTGCCAGGCACAAAGTGTAATAGAGAAATTCTGTTGTTAGTTTTGTGGATAGCCTATAGTTTTAGAGATTGCGAATACTGAGTATATTATATTTACACAGCTTTTCCGTGCGCAAAAGAAAAGGTACATTTGCTATTACTCGCAACATTACTTTTGGGCCAGGTGCAGTTTCTCAAGATTTGTTGCAGTGGTAGTACCCAAAACCAACGAGCAATAATTTAAATGAAAATAAAAATAACGATTTGTATAATAATATTTTTAGCAGACTTTAAAAGTATATACCGATATCCACATGTAATTCCTACAGTTCTTGGCAGTTTTCTGTTTAAATATCCGATATGGTTGTCTCAGGACATATTCGGAGAAAACACATTCAGGAAAAACTCCGAGTATTTTCAAAGTATCAGTTAATTCGAGGCTTTACCGAGTTTAAAGTTATAGTGTATATTCAAGAGAACATTTTATGCATAGATGGAAATCATATGGTTTTAGTTGTACTTGTATCTATTTTTAACGCGTTCTTCTTTTTTATTGTCTATAACCATATCTGGCTTACAATAAGTTTACTTTTGACACGATCGCCTCAGTGCTGTCCGCGGGACTAAGAAGGGTTGTATCATCAGCATATATTATAAATTTAGTTGTTTGGTCGGTATTCACAATGTCATTCACACATTCGTTAAAGAGAAAAGGGCCCAAGACACTTCCTCGTGGTACTCCAGAGACTGTTGGTTTTATACTGGATGAAAGATTATTACAGCACACATGTTGTTTACGGTTTTCTATATATGATTGCAATAAAAGCGGGCCTTACCACGTACTCCTTAACATTAAAGTGTTTTCTAATTAAAGATTGTGGTTCAAATAATCAAAATCTTTTGTAAAGTCAATATGAACTCCCAGAACTAGTTTTCTCAGCAGTACAGAAACTTTTGCTATTTGCATACGCTTAGAGAATACACCTTCAGATATACATAAAATAAATGTATGAGTCAAATAAGGCATAATTAGGTCTAAAAAGATTACACAGGTGTAACCTGTATATTATCTGTGTTTCTGCTATGAGTATTAAATAAATTCATAAATTCTTTAAAAAGTGACTGATTTCACATCAAAAAGAAAATATAAAAGGCACTATGTCTTTTGCTTCGCGAAAAAATGGGATATCGTTTATTAAAGTTTGCTTTAAACAAGGGCAGAAATCAAAACCGAAACTTCGGCTCCGTCGGGCAACATTGACCTCGATCCGCCAAGAACATGGCTGTCAGGCGGTACTAATGTTGAGTGGTACGAGATGTCACGTGATCCTCTACGCAACGAAGGGCGGGATCGGGGCGGGACACCGTTGGGGCTGGCGCGTGCCAGGCGCAAGGGTCGTCTTCCCCGCAGTCTTCACCACGTTTTGGTGTCTGCGATATCTGACGACGTCTGCATAACTGCTGCATCAGTCTGCGCCAGGCATGTACGTAAAGCGTTACTTGTAACGAGTTACTCCTAGCAAGTTACTTTTGTCGGTAGAAGTAACCTATTTAGTTCATTTTTTTAGAAAAGGAACGAGTAATTTACTTAATTACGTTTAAAAGGCCTCTGACACGCCAAACAAAAATTTTTTTTTCATGCTAGGCGTTGAAATGGCATATCAGGACATTACGAAAAAAAAATTTGTTTCACTATAAAGTTGCGTAGTTTTTAAAAAAAAAATAGAAATACGAGGCCCAATTTAAAGTTCCCGCCGTGCACTGTGACGTAACAGTGTACCGCAAGGTGTCGGGGCGGTCAGAAGGTAGGCATCGCCGGAGGTCACGTGAGTTGTATCCCTCCTCGTGCTTACCGCGAGCGCGTGTAATATATTTTTAAATATTTTTGTTATTCTCCGCACCTCCACGAGCGATCGAAGCAGAAAAGGTTTTTTTTTTTATTTGCCTTTCATCGCTAAGCGTTGCTGTAAAGGTAGAAGAAGCGGAGTCAGTGAATTGACGTGATCAACTACAATGCCTAGAAGGTGCTGTGTGAGGGACTGTCTCGGTATTTCAGCAACTGAAGAAGAGATCCCACTGCATGCATTTCCGAGAGACATACATCGGCCGCATGTGCACCTAGTAAACAAGTTCTACTCATGTTCTAGACAAAATACGTCCTTTGTGCTCGACGTTTACTTGTACTTGGTACACAAACCAGTTCGTATTCTTTAGACGACAGGCATCTTTAGCCTGGAGAGTATCCGATGATTCAACGACCTCGGTGTATGAACCACGACCTTCAGCAATGCGATCGGGCGTGTCGTATGCTAGCAATCCTAATTTCTGCGAGCGTTCTAAGATATTTTTTTCAAACTTGATAGCTTGTTTTGCGCCCAGTATAGCTCTGTATCATCGGACTGACGGCATGCACTCGTACACTGGCTTGTACTCGCAACGCTTTCATCATTGACCTCCATCACGTCGATCCACCGACTCTTCGTCCTCAAATTTTACAGCACGCAAACCAACCAACGGTGCAGCGGTGAAGAGCTAGTGGAACTGAAACTTCGTTTTCCACAATCGCTCGTACAAAAAGCAGAATAATAAAAAATCTTAGGCACGGTCGTGGAGAGCACGCGGAGTGAAACTCACGTGACTTCCGGTGAACCCACTTTTAGTGACGTAGGTCGATGCCTCCCTTCTGACCGCCCCGACACCATTCGGTACACTGTTACGTCACAGTGCACTGCGGGAACTTTGAATTGGGCCTCGTATTTCTATTTTTATAAAAACACTAGGCAACTCTAAAGTGAAACAATTTTTTTGTAATGTCCTGACATGCTATTTCAACGCCTAGCACGAAAAAAAATGTTGGCGTGTCGGAGGCTTTAAAGGCCAAGTAACTAGTAGCGGTATTTTTGTTACTTTTGAGGAGCAACGTGTACAACACCGTTTAAACAGCCTCGTTTTAATTTTAACCTGAGTATGCGTCTAGTGCAACAAAGGCAGCTGGGCCACCCGAAAAACCTCCAAACAGTATGAGAGTACGGCAACGTTTATCGCTGAACACGTCAGTCGAACTCTGCAGCTGGCAATGTCTTTCCCCACGAACACAGGTAAGGTTCGTTGGTTGAAATTGAACCTTCTAGGATCGTGTACAGGCCGAATGTAAACCCGGAGGTCGCCAACGTGGGAAGGCACTGAACCCATTGTCAACTTAGAACTTTAAAAGCAGAAATAACAACAAAAAACAAAATAGGGAAATCTCAGATTCACCAGCTCTTGCTGAAGCACAACACTGCCGTTTATTGGAGCGCCTCAGTAGAACTACACTTCGGCGTTGCCGGTGTACGCTCCCGATGAAGCGGGGAAACGTAACTGATAAAAACTTCGAGAGGCAGCTACTGCTTAAATACCACCTCTACTGAAAAAAGAAACCACGAAACAAATACAATCGTTTATTTGGTCGTCACATTCAAAGAATATTAACTCGCTACTTTTGAGGTAAAGTAACGTCTTCTTTTAGAGAATCGGAAACGAGTAGCGTATTTAGTTACATTTTGAGCGAGCAACCAGTAACGGTATTTAGTTACTTTTTGAGGTAACGTGTACATGTCTGGTCTGCGCACGTAGTGTGATCGAAACTCTGAGAGATAATAATCACAAAAGGTGAGACTCTGGTGGTGGTTTTGACATGGGAGCTGGCAACGGGGATAAGCTGAGTGTTTGCTATACATTGGGAAGAACCAGTTGAACATACAATTACAGGAAAATTCATTCAGATAAGAGGAGATAGAGAAATGCGCAAAGAACCGCTGGAGTACCAACTGTTTTAGTGATAAACCTCTTCAACTATTTTTATTTTTAATTTTCTTATGCTTTATTTTTTCTGAATGATTGTCTGTATTCCTCCTCATATTTCTAACTATTAAAATGGCTGTAGCCTTGCAGGAATATTTCCTATCTGTTTTATAGCGAAATTGATGGGGAACTAACGCAATTTGTTTTTCTTCTCTTCTCTGGTCATCGCTTCCAACATCTCCCGTGCGAGCTTGTTTCTGTGATATCCTAAGATAGAGACTTCATTGAGCTTAGCCTTGTACGTGCATTCACGACAATGCGGCGGCTAGGTGTCCTGTTGTTGTCAAGCTTTTAAGATTTTTGGGCATGTTCCCGTGTTCTTTCGTTCATGAACCGCCCCGTTTGTCTGATGTAGCAACGTCCAGATGTTAAGGGAATGCTGTAGATCACTTCTTTGTCGCACGGGGTGTATTTTGTCCTGATTTGTGACACATAAAAACGATTTCACGTTTACAATGTCAATAAAGACACCTACTACTAGCTACGACCCAAGTACCAAAAATAATTGTAGTTTTTCTCCGGCGAAGAGAAAAAATGTAAGCGTGTTTCTCCACAGGAATGCACGGTAGAACCTCAAAAGTCGACTGGCTTCTGCCTGCTTCAATTTGAAACCGCAAGTCCCATAGGCACGAGAAGCACTTGAAGCTCCAGCGTACATTGTAATAACCCTATCGGGTTCCCGAGGGTCGACCAGGGGGCCGCGACGCTGCAGCGGCTATAGACAACGCAGCCAACATTGGCTGGAACAGCCTTCGTCATGGTCGCTGCAACGTTTGGTTAGTATGGAGGGTTTCAACAACCACATGCAGCTAGTTAAACATACTTGAACTACCCTATCGTGCCTATGCACTCATCCAATTCGACCGCTGTGGCCTATGACTACCATGTCTAGCTCGTTCGCTAGTGGCTAACGGCAACTTTTGCTAGAAGTTTCCAATATGTTGTTGCTTGCTTTACTTGGTGCCTTGATGGGGCAGTGTAAACGCGCAGTACGAAAGCGTACGTAGAGTAAGATAAGGAAACGTAACGTAACATAACACAACATAAGCTAAGGGGGCTGTGTGATCGAACCTTAAAGAATCTGCAATAAAAAAAAATTAAAGTTTCCTTGGGACACTTTTTTTTTAAATTTTGCTTTGAAAACAAGAACTTGTGCAATATTTTTGTTAAGGTCTATTCACACGATGAATCTTGTTGGCGAATCTTGTGTCGCGAAACTAGGTTTCGGGAAACACGCGACCGAATAAGTGGCGCGCCTCCGAAAAAAGTGGCGCGTGTTCCTCGCTTCTCGAGCAATTTTTCGCTGAAACCTCACCGAGGCCTGTCAATCACCCGAAGGAGAAACGCGGACGCTGCCAATGGCCGCTCGACTTCGCTATGACGTCTGACCTTCGAGGAGGAGCGAGCTTTTGAGGAGTCAGATTTTTGGCCGATTCCGTATCTGAGCCAAAGCCGAAAAACGAAAAGCAAACATGGCGAGCTACAAGCGGAGAAGCGGTGCGCACTGGCGATGAGCCTTGGTTCTACTCGGTTGCAGGTGTTTGAACGGCGCTTTAGCAGTACGGGTTGGTGGCGCGGTGCAGATTCGTCAACAGTCGCGACGAGTGCAAGCACCGCATATAAACTTGATGGCTGGGGATAACTTTCCTCATTAGCGGTGCAAAACGTCCGAAATGCTTCGAGGTCATCGGCCTGTTCTTTGACGTTCGCGGTCTTTCCCGGGTTTGGCAGGACTAGTAAACCCAGTGAGCCGAATCTGACGAACTTCATTGAGTGGTATTAATAAAACAGACTGTCTCTTCATACTGTGCGTACTTTATATCACGTTGATGCGAAACGCTTGATATTCCCGGGGAAGACGACAAGGTTTGGCGAAATTCTCGTGAGTCAATACGTCATAGGTTTCGCGCGTCAAACTCCACGTGTGAACAGGCCGATTTCGCGAAATCTCGGTTCCGCTAAACTGTGGCGCGCTGAAAAGATGCATCGTGTGAATAAGCCTTTAGAGGCAATTGAGTTGAAGTTCATGGTCCACCTATTACTACTAAACAGACTTGGCTGTTCGACTGAATTTTTTTGTTGCAGGCTGGATCGCGGATCGAGGCTTGTCTTGGTGGTGTCGAGTGGCACCACCGGCAACCATCACTTGGCACCAGCTAATGTACGGGGCTCTATGGGAAAAACAAGAAAAGTGCTATTTGACTCGTTTCTAAGCAGTTGTCGTCCCTTTAAAATTTTGAGTCTTTTTCGGGAAGCCTGTCAAAAAGCTTGTGCAAAAATATTAAAACTAACAGCCCACAAAGTTTTTTATAAATAATTGTTTTGTGATCAAGAGCGATTCCGCTGGGCGAAAAATGTAGTGCAGCTCAATGAGACAAGAGGTACCTAGCGCTAACGCCGAGTCGGCGGCGGTTCGATAAGATGGGTTTAGCAGACGACAAGTTTGAACGATTTCCTACGCAGAATTCTCTCACTCTCGGAGAGCCGCTGTCAAGATGGAACTTCTTTAACATTCATTAACTTCTGGGCTTCCCTGAAAACGGTCTTATTGACTGCAGTTTTTTTCTTTTTTCTTTACTACGAGGGAAAGCGTGTGTCAGCTCAGCCGTGAGTGCTCTGGCACGTTTAATTTTTTAATTGGCGTTCGAGCGCTTGACAGTTACCGATTAAATTTCCAAACATCCAATATGATGATCGCAACACAACATAAAATACTCGCCTTCGAGCACCACGTAGAAGCTTCAGCATTCCTACGTATGTGTGTTTCTCCCTTAGACTTGCGTGTATTGCCTGGTGTCAAGCAATGGTCGCCGGAGGGGCCGCCGACGGTCTCCCGATCCGCCATCCAGCCATACTACAATAGCGATCAGTGCCGAACACGCTAACACGCCAGTATCTCCCTTTCGCGACATCCGGTGCGTCTAGTCTGGCGTCTGACACCGCCTGCTGTTCGTGTGAGCAGACGAGCGGCTGCCTCCAGCACCGTCTCCTATTCCACTCCCCCAGTAACGACGTAATGCCCAGACACGGACATAAAGCTCCGCGTCGGCGTCCCTTTTCTTCTTCGTCCGTCTGCTACACCGCATTCGTCTAAACACTTTGGCAACACTCACATGACGTGACCACGAAAGTAGCGTTCTAGCATTTCATCATGCAGAAGCCACTGTCCAATACAAGTGTCTGTCAGTGTCTGTCGATATCCAGTAAAAAGCAACCGGGAGGACTCAAAATATACCACAAAATACATATGCTGTCCTTTCGGCTTTCCTGTTCTTGTTATTTCTTTTCGCATTGCATCCACGAGCACGGTGGGGCAGCGTCATGAGGCACAATGTAAACGCAACCTAAAAATATTCGCTTTGGCAGGTCAGGTGCACTGCAAATCTAGACAGCTACTTGCTTTTCGAAGCAAAGTGACGGGAACATACTTGGACTAGCTTGATGCGAGCCGAACGCCCGACTGCCTACAATTCTGAATTCCGCGATACTAAATGGTCCACCGGAAAGGGGAAAGGCAGTTGATACCAAAAATATAGTTAGTTGGGGTTGTACGAAAAATCGCTAAATTACCCCTCTAACGGATGAATGTTCGACTCTAAGCGATTCAATGCAAAGTGACTAAAAACAGGCATTAAAAGAAGTTTTTACCCCTTTAGGGGATCATTCTAAGTGACATTTTGTTAATCCCCCAAGTGGATGAAGTACTACTTCCATTTTTTAATAGTGTACTCGATTTTGACCTGGGCTGTTTCCACTTGTTTTTCAGGCAGGCTAGTGGCCACCGGAGCCTGCATCCGCCATGGAGTCCGGTTTTGCGAGTTTCGTGCGCAAGCTGCGCCGCACCAAGCCCCTGGGCTCCAACGTGCTCGACACGTCGCTGAAGCGCTGCCTGTCCACCTTCGACATCACGCTGCTGGGCGTCGGCCACATGATGGGCTCCGGCATCTACGTGCTCACGGCCACGGTGGCCAAGTCCGTGGCCGGCCCGGCCATCGTTGTGTCCTTCCTCATCAGCGGCGTGGCGTCCCTGCTGGCCGCCTTCAGCTACGCCGAGTTCGGGGTGCGCTTCCCCAAGGCCGGCTCGGCCTACTCCTACACGTACCTGGCCGTCGGAGAGTTCTGGGCCTTCGTAGTCGGCTGGAACGTGGTCCTGGAGAACGTGATCGGCCTTGCCGCCGTGGCCAGAGCCTGCAGCGCCTACATCGACTCCCTGCTCGGCAACATCATGAAATCCTGGTCGGAAGAGCACGTGGGCCGCATCAACGTGCCCTTCTTCTCGGAAGAGCCGGACCTGTTTGCTTTCGTCATTATTCTGGCTTTTCTGATAATCATGTCTGTGGGTGTTCGGGCTTCCACTCACATCAACAACGTCTTTTCCATGGTGAACATCGGTGTGGCTCTGCTCGTGATCGCCGTCGGATCTTACTTTGCCAATTTTGACAACTGGACCAACCCGGATACCGGTGGATTCATGCCATTCGGCTGGCACGGGGTGCTCGCCGCGTCGGCGTCATGCTTCTATGCGTACGTCGGCTTCGACTCGATAGCCTCGTCCGGGGAGGAAGCCCGAGACCCGCAGAAATCGCTGCCCATCGCGACTTTCGTGTCAATGAGCATCGTCACAGTCGTCTACGTGGCCATCTCGGCCGTTCTCACACTCATGGTCAACTACAAGGACATCACTAGCGAATCCGGATTGCCGGATGCTCTAGCTGCCAACGGAGCCACATGGGCGAAGGTAAGCTTGCAGCGTCATCCTTGGCATTTGCTGAAACATGGGAGCTTTGATGTGATTCCCCGATGCGCACTGGCTCGAACTAAGTAGAGGTTCAAAGAGCAAAACAATTACACTAATACCTACCTAGCACTCAAGCTTTTAGTGATCCTAGCGCGATGTGTGAGTTAAGAGTTTCAGGAAAATACCGTAATGCATTTCCCTTGGATCTTACCCAGTAAATATGTCATAATTCCCTCAATAACGAGAGCCCTGACCAATCTAAAAAAACTGAAGAGCAGGACGTGGACAACTTAATTTTTGAACAGTGAGCAGCTTTAACATAGCAAATAAAATGACGATATACAGGACGTTTGGTTTTAACTCGGACAGATTGTTTAAAAACAAGCCGTGAAAGGCACGTTAATGCGGTCTGTGCATGTAAGGTTTACGGCCAGGGGGACATATTATACGGAGCTAATCATCACAATATGTCAAATCGAAGCACGTGGGAAGCGCCGTGAAGCGCTGAAGTTACCATTCTTGCAGCAGGCACAAGGCTGGGGGTGTGAAAACACGAATTAAAATCTGCGTTTTCTCCCGGCTAGCCTTTTGGCTGTTACAGGGCTCAAAACGTTAGCACACACTCATGATCCTCGCTTTCTTTATGTCTTTCTAAAATTGACTGGTTTATAGGTTTTAGATGACAATCAACAAGTTTCTTATTGGACCCGTATGTTTATTTTCAATGATCAAAAAGCGTCGAAAGCGAATAATGACTTGTGGGGTGGGCCGGGCGGCGGCGATAGAAAAGAAGAAAAAAAACTATGCCTCACAAAATTTGTCAAAAAAATATAAGATACAGCAATCACTAGTCAGATATAACCGAGTTGTAGTTCACAACAAAAGGTAATATATACAACAGATTTATACAAAGCGAAATTGAAGAATAAACAATAGGAACACGAACTATAAAAAGTACATAAAGCCACATACCACAATCTGGCATGTAAATCGAGCCAAAAAGCACAGAAGAATCACCAAGCTTTCTGGATTTTATTCGACAAATAAAGATAAAGGATAACACAAAAATCAAACAAAACACTGGATTATCTCTATTATCCCTTGTTTGCTGTCAGGACGTGCACTGCAGCATGGATAGTTGCCTTTTTTCCGTACATTGAAAGCACCTCTCAACACACCCTCGTCGCAAAAACACCGCCGAGCCAAGAAATGCCGTCAACTTGCTCGCTACTTTGCATCACTGATAACCGACAACAACAAATGCAGCGTTGCAACGAAGATCGCTCTCCCGTCACATACCATCCAGGCGATCTCGTCTTCATTTGGACACCCATGCGTATGCCGGGTGTGGCGGTCCGTCGGCCTACCAAGCTGCAGATAAAAGACGACGACGTTAATCGTCGATACGAGCCCGGCGGCACGAGAAAATAAACAGAACGTTTTCACCTAAGCTCGGGGTCGGTCGCACCATCTCTTCCGTCCTCAACATCGAACGCGCTACACCGGGATTCCGAGAAACTCCTCCAGAAGTGTCTTGAACCTGTAACAAAATGTTAGGGTGCAAACGTGCTGGTGATGGTGAAACATTTTACTAAAAAACCCGAGACTGGGAAGAGAAGGGACGGACAAACACAAAGTCTCAAAGACTTTGTGTTTGTCCGTCCCTCTCTTCCCAGTCTCGGAGTTTTTAGTCAAATGTTGAACCTATACTTCACCAAACGACCCTTGACAATTACTCCGTGACACCCGCCAAAGCTGTCAACCGATCGGCGCTGCCGGGCGTTACAAAAATTCACGTCTGCCCCATGAAACCCTTCGTTCAGCACTCCGAGCCATGGCACAGATTCATCACCATATTAAAAGACAGCCACGGGGCCCACTCCATCTCCTCTCGGGTAAACGTCTTCGTCGTTTGAGATGATTTATGATGTATAGTGTTTACCAACTGGCCCAGTTCGCTACCTTGCACATTTCTAGTTCTTATATAGATCACGAGTAACAACGGAGACAGTATGCAGCTCTGAAGGTCATGGGTGGCTTGCCATAGAATTGCACTATTACATAGAGGCAACTTGTGCAAAAACCAGCACGAACGGCCTAAAAACGTGCATGTCCGTGAATGAAAGA